>JBAMJV010002536.1:0-85000 GCA_037951105.1 Echinarachnius parma
CCAAATACCTTTTCAGTGGCAGCCAAACAGTCAGCCCCTTGTCAGATCGTGTAGAAATACATTATTACAAAGTATTCGTGGTGTAACCAACGGTCAACCCAGAAGGGGTAGGGTGGGGTACAAAGGGGGAGTATAGGGGGGGGGGGGCAGCCGTGAACCAAAATTAAAACGGTTTATGTCTTACTGTATTTTTATTTTCGCCATGAAGAGAGGAGGTGACGACGGGTGGTGGGGCAAGAACTCCGACAGCGGGGGAAAGGGGGGGGGGGGGGGTGGAGGGGGGGGGGGAGGAGGGGGGGGGGGGGCATTGCCCTCTTTACCCTGGTTTTGTGTGGCACAATACACTTTGCCTTTCTCTTATGACCTATATGGACCCAAAAGAGGTCTTTTAGCGTTTGGAATCATATTCAAAGGGTTATTATCATTTTATCATCTCTCACTTGTGCCCCGGAGTATCGACCGACCAGTGTGGATGGATAAAATATTTAGGATGAATTTAACGTTAACTATTATGTTGTTGTTTGCTTTGTGTTTCCAGGGTATTGTAGTGCATACTTGAAAGAGAGCCAGTTCTATTATTTCCCAATGGCTGTTTGCCAACATTCCATCTTCAACCACATTTTGTTTATATATTATGATGAAATTATATATATATATTTCATATAAATTATGATGCAATTACAACTTGACCCAAAGTTCGTCATTTGAAACGTAAGTAATATGTAAAATGTTGGCAAAAGAATTGTTTGCAAAAACCTCTTGTATAAATGAACGTAGCATAGCAGAACTGGCAGTGGTAGTGTTCGATGGTAGTACTGAATTAGTACTATTAAGTAGTAGTATTAGTAGTAATAGTAGAAGAAGTAGTAGTAATATTAGTAGCAGTAATAATTGTAATAGTAATAGTAGTAGTAGTAGAAGTAGTAGTAGTAGTAGTAGTAGTAGTAGTAGTAGTAGTAGTAGTAGTAGTAGTAGTAGTAGTAGTAGTAGTAGTAGTAGTAGTAGTATAGTAATAGAAGTAGTAGTAGTAGTAGTAGTAGTAGTAGTAGTAGTAGTAGTTGTAGTAGAAATAGTAGTTTATTTTTGCTCAATGTGATACGATGTGATACGATGTCATGTGATGAACAATATGAGTAAAAACCTTTATGTCCTATAATTTCCTCTTTTTTTTAAATCGCATTTTTATCTGCCTTGACCCACTTTTCTATTGGATTGACTTCCATTGCAATCTGCATTTTGTATAGTGAGTGCGGTAAACCCATGTAAACATGCAATAATGTGCATCTTGGTCGAGTGCATCTGTTTGTTTGTTTGTTTGTATTTGTTGTTTATTTGCTTTCGGTAACCACAATCCAGAATTAAATATGATTTGATAATTAATTTAAGAATCCATTGTGAATATTTTATCATCCGGTCTCTCCGCGGTTGGCATACAAAAAGTGGTGTAGCGTAAATATTTTCACAACTAAAGATGGCAGCATTGCCGAGTATATAACAGAGCCGTCCGGCTCTGGTAGAGAATAGAATACAATTTATCATAGAGTTGTTTGTAATACAACTCTATGATACCTGTACATATATGGTGTGGAATAGAGAAGCAGAAAATAATTCCGTGTAAACTAAATAATAATTTAGTGATTGGTGGTGTCTTCTTTCGATCAATTCGACATTTCCCCAAACTATTATGTATTATAATAAATCACACATTTCCGTATAACAGTGAAAATATAATGTATATAATTATACAGTATATGGGATTTAACAATCCATAATATACTAGGTCGACTCAAAACTGATGATTGTTGACTCAATTAAACGTTCTGCGCTCTATGATTATAATCTGTACCCCCACACTGTCCTTGCATTCAGTTAAAGAACAAAATAATGTTGGTTATTGTTGTTATTGTCGTTGTTATTGTGTTAGTGCCGCATGCTGCTGCTGTATATAGATGTTTTCTCACCAGATTTAATACAATGTACGACATATAAGTTTAGCACCATGCAAGACTACGTTATTAATATGAGACCATGTGCACCTGACATGTTGACAGCTTTGTGAAACGGAAGCTTCACTCCTTAGTAAAAAAAACAAAATAATAATAATAACAACAACAGCAGTGCATTATTCCATGGTTTTACGCAGTCGATTGAGTTTTGACACAATATGAGACCACAACTATGTGTTCCAATACAGTCAATACAAATATTCCAAATGGAAAAAATACAGAATCTGATTTCACGATTGATTGAACGGCTTTGCTATATGTAAAGAAATTCTCTGCAGATTTGATTTTCTTTTCTTTAAAAACATTTGCTAAATTCTACAGTTTGAAGCCGCTAACGCAAACATTGCCGTTAATAACTAAATTTTTCATAACAATGACTAAATGTATCCGTCAATGAATAAAAAAAATGATTGAGGGAATATTACGAAAACATAGAAGGCGAAATTCAAGGATTTTAATGGCAAAACAAGAATAAGAAGAAAAAAAAGGGATGGAAAATGATGGAAAGAATGAGAAAGAGTGAAAGAATGAGATTGAATTTTGAATGGCAGTCCGTATAGATACGATCTACATGTGACTCACGATCACAGGCTGTAAAGACGGATTTACCAGAATCCGTTTAACCCTTTCAGTACCCAGAGCATAGTATGAGTGTAATAATCAATGTGTACTATCTTGGCGCGGTACTAGAAGGATTTATATGCCCTTGAATGGGGGTGGGTTTCACAATAGGTATTGTATTGTTGTAGACTGAAGAATTATTGCCGTGTATAATACCTCTTTGGTTGTACCGAGGTTGTGGGTGGGGGTGGTGCATGGATGATGGAAGTATATAAAAGGTGTAATTCGCCTACTTTTTTTCAGTTATTGCTCAATGGTGGATTGCGCTTTATAGCAGGCTATTCTATTCCAAGTAATACATAGGATAAGAAGAAAGAATATGACGGGGGCAACAAACTATTTGTTCCGGTATAAGGATCCATTCTAAGCTTTGCAAGTGATTATTTTGTATCCAAGGTAATCCCACTGAGAAATTCAGTGATATACAAGCAGTCCGCAACATATTTAATAAAATACCAAACCAATTCTTTTTTTTTAACATAACAAATGATACTCCGTTGATAATCGCTAGCAAACTACCCCTGCTTTTCCCTCACTCACAAAATAAAATAGAGTGTATGAGAAACCCAATAAAATATAGTAGAAAGTAAAACGATAATGGTTTCTCACGCTATTCACTGGCAAATGAAGTTTGTGTGCAAACTGTTGAAACTCCAATTCTTAGTTATACTGTAGTCTATATACCTCGCAACTTTTTGAAATGCCCTAGCTCTCCTTTCCTTCTCGAAATATTGTTATAATTGAAAGTTTGTGTTTGTCTATGTGTGTGTGTGTGTGTGTGTGTGTGTGTGTGTGCGTGTGCGTGTGTGTGTGCGTGTGTGTGTGTGTGTGTGTGTGTGCGTGTGTGTGTGCGTGTGCGTGTGCGTGTGCGTGTGTGTGTGTGTGTGTGTGTGTGTGTGTGTGTGTGCGTGTGCGTGTGTGTGTGCGTGTGTGTGTGTGTGTGTGTGTGTGCGTGTGTGTGTGTGCGTGTGCGTGTGCGTGTGCGTGTGTGTGTGGGTGTGTGTGTGTGTGAGTCTGTAAGCACCCCCAACCGAGGACATAATATATGCCACTACTATCCAACCACGGACACATTTCCAACCGTGGACCGTCCTCGTTTACTTAACTAGTGCAAAGGATTGCTAATTCATATGCCATTCATATGCGCGCGCATCAAAAATCCGGAAAAATTAATGTGCACCCCGTACGTCCACGGTTGGACGCAGAAAGTCAAACACACACACAATAGTCCTCGGTTGGACGCAGAATATCAATGTGACACATATTAGTGTGTCCACGTTTGCATAGTACAAGGATTTAGGTCCTCGATTGACACGATTTACGGGTATGTGTGTGTGTGTGTGTGTGTGTGTGTGTGTGTGTGTGTGTGTATGTGTGTGTGTGCGTGTGTGTGTGTGCGTGTGTGTGTTCGTGTGTGTGTTTGTGTGAGTGTGCATAGGCGTAGGAGGCGGGGGGCTGGGGGCTGCAGCCCATCCTCGAGTTTTGAAAACTGCCATATTTGGGCAAAAAGCACCTTAAATTCGGGCTAAACCATGCCATATTCGGGCAAAACCATGTCATATTCGAGCAAAACCATATCAATACTATGTATTGCAGTTTGATATAGCCTACATGTAATAGTTCAAGATAGTGTTAACATTTATATTATCATTCCACGAATTTTGAAGTGGGGGCGTCAATCAGGGAGTAATTATCCAAACTATATATTGTTCTGTTTCCGTACACTCAAATTCAACTCCTACACCACATTCCTCGATTTCATTGACTTGAATAATAATGGCGATAAGAATGTTTAGAATTCGCCTTTAATATTTACAAAGCATTGTATATACATGGAATAGGCTTAACAAAAACACAAGTTGATTGGGGGAATGTGTGGGAGGGCGTTTACCCCCTCCCACGGTTGAAACTTTGTCATATTTGATTAATCAAACCTAAAAAATCCCTTTATGGATCTCGCGACCAAAATGTGGAACATCGAAGAAAAAAAAGAAGAAAAAATACGCTGAGCACTGCCACGTACATTGTAGGTTCCATACCATTAGAGGGCATAGTTGCAGATTAAGTAACAGAGCAGACACATAATGTACGCACTCGGGTACTTTAGTATGGTGATGAGTTTTTCAATTATATAATTTGTCGGGAAACCTATTTTTCTGAACTTGTTGGTGGAATGGACAACTACAAACAAATACCTTTCATTTAAAAGAATATTTTTGGGGTTTGGTTCCCTTTAAAGAATAATTAGTACACAACTTGTCTGCATTAAATGTATTTAGACAAATATGAACTTGTTTGGTTCCCCAAATTCTGCATTTTCTTAGCATTTCCGACCTATGGATTTGACATACATGTAGAGATATTGAGATACAATTCTTGTTAACTTGTTCCATACTAGATTTTGCAATTCCATATAAAGAATACAGAACTCATCAAAATCCCGTAGGGCAGCTACCACATTAGTGCATAGACATGTCCGCTACATCGATTTTCATGTTCAACTTCAAAGGGAACCGACCGGGAACCAACACTCCAAAATAATACTTCGATACATAAAATGCCACTACCTATACTGCTAACAGTCATGGGTATGCAGAAAAAGACTAGTTATATTGGCATAGGAGCTGAAACACCTCTTAAAGGGTATCACGACCCACAAATAATATTCTTGTAAATGAAAAGTAACATATTTAGTAGTCCATTCCACCAATAAGTTCAGAAAAAATGTTTCCAGAAAAATTATATAAAATTATTGGAAAACGCATTGTCTAGGACCAACGCATCGTCCGCGATAGTCCAGTTTGGACTGTGGCAAATTTATTTTGTATTCCTGTCCGCTCTTGTCCGCTAGTTGGCGACAAACACCACTTTACCACTTTACGAGACTTATCTGCCCTCACCACCTGTGGTCACTTGTCTCCAAGCCTTCAAAGGTCGTTCAAAGGACTCCCATTTGATCCAAATCATAAATTATGATTTGCATTTCGGGGTCTTGTTCCTCCTTTTATTTTTGTATTTTGTATTCTTTTCTTTGGTATTAGAGTTGCAATGAACCATCTGATAACTCTTCCAGAACTCCTCCTAAAGAAAATACTCTTCCTGAAATTTTCTTTGCGAGGGTTTTGGTTGAATAGGACTCCATTTTTAAGTACATTTAATGAAACTCTGAAATGAGAATTATTTCTTTTTGAATGATCCCATAGTTGTAAAATTTGATTTCAAAATATATGGGTAAAATCAATAGGGGGGGGGGGGGGGGGGGGCTGGTTCATTTTCTTCCCCAACATGAAGATGCCAGTGTGCTATGGCAGAACAGTTCCTTTATACAGAGAGTTGTGAAAAATGAATACAAAATGGTAAAAGGAATGTTAACTACTGCATACTCAAAGACGTTCAGTCACAGTAAAGCACATCCACAAACACATAATTAAATACCCGTCGTAATTTTGTATCCATCTTTGGACAATGGGGGACACCGATACAGTGGAACCTCTTTATAAAGAGCAAGGTAATTTCACAGGTCCAAGTTCCATATATTTTTGTTGTTTTATAGCCCCGATACAACAGATATCTGATATGGTGGGGTAAATTCAATAGACCCAACATGCTCGTTATAATGAGGTTTCACTGTACTACTCTTTATTTCTCTATTAAGCCCCAACCCTAACCCAATCCTATATCTAACAAGGATTAGGATATGGTTTAAGATTAGAGTAATCCTGACCAATATCTCGGTGTGGAATACGCAAGTGCAATAGCACGAACATGAGCTGAAACGCACAGACATATCATAACACACACACACACTAGTAGAAAACCTGCAAATCAACAATCGCAAATACACATCTACAAACTATTAAACATGGGGGTGAAATGGGCTAAAGCTGAAGCCAAAAAGATTAGAGTAACTCGGTGTGGAATACCAAAGTGCAATAGCGCCAACATAAGTTGAAACACACAGACATATCATAACACATACCTTGGAACCTCTTGGTATCTGATATAGCAAGGTAATTTCACAGGTCCATGTTCTATGTATTTTGTTTTGTTTTAAAGCCTTGATACAACAGATATATGATCAGGGTCCCGATGCAGAAAGAGATGCAATCGATTGTAAGTTATTATCGATTATAAGTCAGAAACTGTGCACGTTTCAACCAATCAGATTCGCGCATTTCGAACACATGATCCGACTTAAAATTAATTGTTACTTACAATCGATTGTATCTTTTTCTGCAACGGGGCCATGGTGAGGTAAATTCAATGGACCCAACATGCTCGTTATAATGAGGTTTCACTGTACTACTCATTATTTCTCTAATATAAGCCCCAACCCTAACCCAATCCTATATCTAACAAGGATTAGGATATAGGGCTTGGTTTAAGATTAGAGTAATCCCGACCAATATCTCGGTGTGGAATACGCAAGTGCAATACACCAACATGAGCTGAAACGCAGACATATCATAACACACACACACTAGTAGAAAACCTACAAATCAACAATCACACATACACATCTACAAACTATTCAACATGGGGGTGAAATGGGCTAAAGCTGAAGCCAAAACGTTGCAAAAGAATGTTTAGAATTGTCTACATTCACACATGCAAGTGTAGACACAAGCAAATCTACTACACAACGATGGAACTGGGGTGTACGACTTCCTACGCACAACTGTGAATGGACACCCACAGTTGGTCCTTGTCTATGTTTGAAATGAAGGGTGTGTAATGTGTGTCCATGGTTGTGGGTGTTTACAAACGCACACGCGTGCACACACATACTCGCGCACACACATACTCACACACACACACACAGACAGACAGACACACACATAAGAAAGATGAAAAGGCAACTTCACTTAAATAGATAGTTGTTACTATTTATTGACTAATGGTCTTCCAGGCTTGGACATTCACGGGACTTTTGTACTTGGGGGGGCCTCTTTGAGGCAGCCGATGCAATATGCATGAGCCAAAGTTTGAGAACATTCCTCATGGGTTAGGGTCATTCATTCTATTTATTATTCTAAAGTTTTGTTTCTCTCTCAGAAGTGTGAAAAGAACTGATGGTAAGATCTTGAATCTTGCATTTCTGTAATGTGGATTATACTGCCATACAAATTTATGAACAAACCATTTTGGGAAAAGGAAACGTTCAAAGCAATTGAGGTATGGACGTAGACACAATATTGTTGATGCGAGAACCATGTCCCTTGGAAGCACACGGTACATATGGATTTCGCATGATGTTACTTACATTTAAGTGATCCATCAACTTCATATCATTTTTCCAGAAGTGATATTTAAGATTTCAATCATATACCAATATTGCTGTAAAATTATCCTGAATGACATGTGGTGTGGTAGTTTCATAGAAACAGAACACTGTTTACCTTGTGCAAATTAGGGAAACATCTGAAAAATCAAAACCAATTAATTCTTCCGTTAGCCAAATAACATGGTACAAGAGACAGATGAGAAGGCTCTTTGTGACTTTGGTTGACAAAGTTAATGAATCCCTTAAATTAGGGGCGAGTATTCACCTCTGTGGAATAAAAACAAAACCCTGAATACTCGATTTGAATAAAATTATCCATCAATTGGATGAATTGAACACTTTGTAAAAACAAAGAAACATTTTAAAATTGATGTAATACATGACTACCTGTCTATCAATTGACCTCAATACATTAATTTTTTCCAATTCCATACATTCTGCTAGTAAGTACTTGATTTATACCATCTCCCTCTTTTAAGGGGAAATAATTTGGCAATATATATCTAAAATAAAATTTGAGCAATTAGTAACATGACTTAATTGCAACTTAGGAAACAATAGCAAAATTGACTTGGTCCAAATGTTTTCCAATTGAAATTGTCTTGAATATAAATCAGAATAGAAACAAAACAAATACATGTAGTTGTCATTTTAATAACATGATAGGTTCACTTTTTGCCCATGAGTACTAGCTCTATTGCTCAGCATGAAACAGCTTTGGTCAGTAATTAATCCTTACAGGCACTTAATTACTCGGCATAATAAATAATAAATCATTTAACTTGAGCCACATGCTCGTTGTTAGTACATAACAGCTCCGAGAATAACCCACAAAATATGCTTGTGTTTCATTTCAACAGAGGTACTGTACGGTAAGGAGAGGATGATGATGAGGACTTATCCCAGACAGTTAGTTCAATATAAGGCTCTGTTTGACAAAGGAAAAGAGATAATCATTTGTAATGCATGTGCTAACTATACTGGGGAGGAGGGTATTCATTTAAATATCTTCCCTTGGTTGAACTTCTTGTCGCCAAAGTCACCTTCCCACGCGAAGTACTTCTTGACGAGTTCCTTCGTTTCCTCTGTGTTGGGGTCCAGCTTCTTCCAGTCGTACGATTCGTAGTCCACTTGCCAGTCCTCGGATCGCTGAAAGAACACAATGAATACAATAGTTATAGATTGATTCCGCATCGAGCGTCAACTGCATTTCTAGCATGCAGGGCAGAAGTTTCTATCCACTTTGCTTTGTTTAGAAGAGAACAATAAATCTGACATGTCGTGCAATGGTTAAAATTTAAAAACTATTCCAAATATCTTTTGTTGTACTCTTGGATGCCCCCAGTTATTGCCGTGTCTGCTTACATATTTAAAGTCATTGAAGTTGAGAATCTATGTAAAATTTGATAAGCATCAAGGCCGAGAATTAGGACAAATTAATTGTCCCACATATATGGACATCTGAGAAGGCCATTGGCAAACTTCACTATATGCTGGGCCTAACAGTAGGGTTTGGATTGAGATGTCTTCACACATAATAACAGTGGCCACTATAGACAGGTACCATAACATTGATTATCTCAGCAGGGGATCATTTTGGTGGCCACTTTAGGCAGGTTGTCTGTTCTAGGCAAGTTGGGCGATATAGACAGGTGGCCACTAAGACAGGTTTGACCGTGTATGAATGAGATGTCTTTCATGTGATTGTGCACCTACCTCAAAGATAAGGCTGGGTCCCTTCCAGAACCAAACTCCAGAGATTGAGGTGTTGTTGTCGGTGCCAAAGATGATCGTGCTGCCGAAAGCATTCTTTACCATCTTCTCAAGGCGCTGGTACATTCCTGGCAAATATAATAGTACGTTGAAGATGTGAAATTAGATGAAGTATTATAATAAAGCTCGTTCATAAGTATGAACCCACAATGATGTCAATCATAGAACCACACACTAATGATGGACATTAAAGGGATCTAGTAACTTTGTTGGCATGTGCAGAAAGTGATAAATGGTTGGTATGTGTAGTTTTGTGATCTGATATGTCCACTGAGTAATATGAGAAAATTTCATGTTAAATGGATATATGGCGCAGTAATGAGCGAAAATGCAAAGTGATATTTGCCGACTCGTTGCACTGAATTTGTACACTATACAACTATACAAAATACAAAATCTGAACACTCACATTGTTAATATCTTGTAAATGAAAGGGAAATTCTATAAACCAAAACCGCTTCCAAGCTTCTATTGGTAAGTTATGAGAGAACCACTAGTTCTAAGTAAGATTTTTGTATTTGGACAATGTTACTAGATCCTTTTATCAGAAACGCAATCAATAGTAGTATCACATGATATTCCATAATTGTCCCACATGAACTTTTTCAATATTAAACAATCAAAAGCCAACCTTGATCAACAAACAAAAAAAACAGAATGAAATAATCCCCAAAACAGAATTTTCAGGGAAAGAACAGAATTTGATGAATTATCATTACAAATTTATCGTATTACGAAAAAAGCACAGAAATCGCACATCGTGAGTGGAGCGATCTTCATAGCTTACTACATACTGAAGTTTGCACACAAAATTAGACGACCAATTTGAAGATCGTTTTATTTGAACAGGGTCGGTACATATCAGCGTTTGAACGCTGTCTCTAAATATTTTTAAAACATTCAAACAAAAGCCCACAAGTAATTTTTCCACCAAGCTTCATGACAAACTGCCCAATGATCAGTTATGATTTAAGACATCACCAAAGAATTTACTGAACAGCGATTCTAATTAACATCATGTCATCAGGCAGTTCTTGTCCCTGTTGTCCCAGAAGATGCAATCGATTGTCAAGGTATTTGTTTTTACCTTGCACCGATGTCTTAGAGAGAACTTGAGAACAAGTTTTTATCAAGATCTGTAAACTTAAAAATACCACACACTGTCGATAGGGGGGAAATACTAGGCTAAATTGAAGCTCCCCTACCTTGAATGCAGTCTAATTTTTTAGTCATAACTATGAGAAAATATTCTGTGATTTTCAGGGGTTAAATTACAAGAGCCTCCATGCATTATTTCACAGGCTGCAGCCATCTTCGTCAAACTTCTCAGGAATAAAGTTAAAACAAGTTTTCTGAGAGGTAAAAAACAGCATTTAAAAAAAGGAAAAAGTTTTTTCAGAGCAGCCAATCTCCAGAGGTAAGAAAATTGTATATTTTTGTGAAGCCAATCCGCGCAGCAAAAATACTCTTTACGTTTGCGTTAATATGAAATTTGGTTCAGTTGATCACACAGCGTTTTTCTGAGTTTGTTTTGTTTATTTGTGTTATATCTAAAATACGTAACTTTAGTCATAGTTTATCAGGATTCAACATTATTCTTCTTGCCATTTTGCTCAGAAAAAGTACTGCCGTATTATCATCACCAAAACATACTAAATACGGCAAAAACGTACTACTTGGCATCTCTGACTCTCCCCCCGTCACTTCTCAAACTTTAATAAGCTGTTATGAAGACATTTTGTCATAAACTACTAACCCGAGACAAGGTTGCATGCCATGAAGACCTTTAACGTCTTGAGGTACTCTGGGTCGTTGTACTCTGAATACCAGATGCTGTAACCCTCCTTCTCAAACTTCTCCCAGAAGTAGGGTAGCGCCACCGTCAGGGTGTCGTTGTTGGAATATGTGCGCTTCCACTCGTCCATGTTGTAGGTGCTGGAAGTTGAAGAGAAATAATAGAGGAAAAATTGCTAAAAACTGCTTATATACTAAACTAGATGGATCTTCGACTGCGCGCAGTCGAAAATGATGCCTCCGCCATTACGCGATTTATTTATATCAAGCCCATATCAACATGTACACTGAATTAATTCTGTCAACTCAATTTTGCGATCACGAGCTATTTTTGCATATATAATGAGCTCTGTGACCTTTGACCTCATGACCCCAAAATCTAATCAGATCATCGGCCTCCTAAGTTACAAACATGTACCAAGTTTGGTCAGAATCCGTTCTTGAGATAACGCGATCAAGAGCTATTTTTGCATATATAATGAGCTCTGTGACCTTTGACCTCATGACCCCAAAATCTATTCAGATCATCGGCCCCCCCAAGATACATACATGTACCAAGTTTGGTCAGAATCCGTCAATCCGTTCATGAGATAACGCGATCACGAGAACGGGACGTACAACCCGAAAACATAATGCCTCCGGCAACTTCGTTACGGAGGCATAACAAATATAGGTAATAGAATGAGAGTCAAAATGGGTCCTGCACTTACGATACTAGCAGAATCCTAGACCCAAAATTTCCTCCCCATATAAAAGAGCACAAAAGAGTGACGGCACAGCTATTCACGCCATGGGTTGAGCTCTAGTAATGCTAAGCAAGCCACAAACATGGCACCTAGCAATTTGTTTTAACAAATTGGTCAATAATTGGTGAAGATATAATCATTTCAAATTTACAATCATAAGTCTTTTACACACATTATGTGAACTTAAAATGCCAATTTCTTCAAAACATGAATTACCAACAAGTGCAGGGTTTTGCTATACCTGGTCACATACACAGAATTTGTTTTAATGTAAATAATTACTCAACTCCAGTCTTGGTCTATTCTGTACACTGAAAACTTTGTAAGGGAAGCACGGGGTCTGGGCTTTGAGCTGGGAAAGGCTCATCCAAACACGAAAACCTCTCTTTGATTTTAATTTGCCCTCAATTCCAAATGAGACAACTACAGTGAGAACAAGTTGCGCCATTGAATGATGAGGGATATTAGAAATATGGTACTGTGATTAAATTTTAAAAATGGGTAATAGAATGCGAGTCAAAATGGGTCCTGCACTTACGATACTAGCAGAATCCTAGACCCAAAATTTCCTCCCCATATAAAAGAGCACAAAAGAGTGACGGCACAGCTATTCACGCCATGGGTTGATCTATCGTAATGCTAAGCAAGCCACAAACATGGCACCCAGCGATTGCTATGAAGGCAATCATTGGGGATAACCGACTATAAAAAGCTCCAAACAAACAACATTGCTTTGGTTAAATAGTTTGTCGCAAACAACGGGCCTGCAACATATTTATTAATTTTTAGGGTTTACAGCATGATGGAATAGTAATGGTGGAACCTATCTATTTGAAGTCCTAAGAGCTAGTACCTTGGTGCTAGGTCATGGAATGGGTCCTTCTTGGGGGCCTTGGGTGCTGGGGGAGCCTCCTCCTCCTCCTCCTCTGCAGATTCCTTCTTGGCTTTCTTCTCCTGCTTCTGTTTCGGTTGTTGCTCCTTCTTTTCCTTCTTGTCCTTCTTCCCACTACCACCCGACAAGTCGGCGTATTTCTTTGCTGGTGGAAAATCGAAACAAAATGATACAACAAATACTTGAAAATAAATTATTTGAATTCATTATAAACTGATTCGATATACCTCTCTCGCCATTTTTCTTGTCAGAAAGGAAATACGGTAAATATGATTGTAAGAGAAGCACGGGGTTTGGAATATGAGCAAGGAAAGGCTCATCCAAACACGAAAAACCTCTCTGGATTAATGTACCCTCAATTCCAAATGAGACAACTACAGTGTGAACAAGTTGTGCCATTGAATGATGAGGGGGTACCAAAGCTAACTAAAAACTCAGTTAACCAAACCTATTGTTCAAGATAGTTCTATGCAGCCTGGTGTTGTGACAAAAAAATTCAATTGTACTAATAGAATCCAGGCAACATTTAGATACAGCCAATCTGTGCAGTGACCACCAAAGGAAAACAAGACAAGTTTTCACAAACAAGTCAAATAAACCGAACACAAAAAGTAACTTACCCCCTAAGCAATTGCCCATAATTTCATAACCGATAATTGTTTCAAGATGTCATCTTGCCACAATATTGGCACAGTTGTTATGTTCGATATGTGCAAAAATCAGAGATATTCATCACTTTATGGCCCAATTCAAAAGTCACAAGGTATTGCGCGTGCCTGTACATTGTTGTGAATCAGCACATGTGGCGGAATGCATTGATCATGGTTTATGAAACAATGCTGTTTGATATTCCATTCATTTTGATTTTGTTATGGCACATACATTAATTGCTATTGTAAAACAGTGCATTTTTTTATTTTCCAATTCTCAATAATTTGTAATGATGAAAATACTTTTGCGAATTTTGAAATATGACTTTTTTGTCTGTAATGTGTGCTCACTCAACCATGGATTAATGGTTACCTCTTATTTTTACACATTGTTTTCCTGACTACCATAGGGATATCTTGGCAAGACGAAATCTTGAAACGATTCTTGGTTATGAAATTATGGGCAATTGCTTAGGGGATAAGTTACTTTTTGTGTTCGGTTTAGTTTTGACAGCCCGAATTGTCTACTTTTAAAATGTTCACTTCCTTTATCAGTCAAAACTGCACTAATGAATGAGGCTTGGCATTAAAGAATGCATACAAGATTCTTTAACAGTCATATTGAATATGTAGTTGCCTGATCAGGCCACTAAAACTTGACTTTAAACAACTATTTTACTGGCCCGTTTTACATTTTTACAAGCCGTTAATAGCTATATCCATGGTAAGGGGTATTGCTTATTTTTGTACTTTATTTTTCTTTTGTCGGCAGATTGAGGAAATCGCAAATTTGGGGTCTTGTGCAAACAACTTCATGGTAGGATTCACAATATATAAATGGCATTCTAAATATGATATTCACATGAGCATCATAGTGCTTACATAACAAAGAAAAATACACACCTACAACAATGCTAGAAATTAACCTTTTTGCCTTGTGGCCTGTCGGGCAAGTAAAAACAAGATTGTTTAACTTTGAGTGGCCCGAAACCTAAATCTGGTGGCCTCGAACAAAGACAAACATAACAAATTATGTTAAATTTGGTTGCCCGAACAGGCCAGTAGAATTTAGGATCAATGAAATTTGTCGGCCCGGAGCTAATTTTTAGTGGCCCCGGGCCAGCGGGCATATGCTAATTTGGAGCACTGCCTACAATCATAACTGAAATACTTGGTGCCTAAATGATAGTAACTCAATTATTTCGTCAATTACAACAATAGAGAACAAATAAGTCAAGTATACAGAAGCTTCCTTACAATCAAAGACGGCCATTTTCTCACACAGGCTGACCTCTCCGAGGACTGCTTTGACCTGGGGTTGGTTGACGAGCGTTACAAACCACCTGTTCAGATTGACAAAACCTTGGCGGAAGCTGGGCTCTAGGACCTGTCAAAAAAAATAAACAACAAAGTTGAAGTTTTATCACATCATTGAATATTTTTAGTCTGGTTGATTAGGGGAAGTAGACTACTGAGAAATTAACCCATAAAGTGTGTCACAAGTATTTCAGTTAATTATTCCATTATACGCCTACAGGTTTCAGGGTTTCATTAACTTTCCCTACCATGAAACATGTCAAGATAACAAGAACAAGCGAGCATGAAGTACAATCACCACAGGAACATAAAAAAAGATGACCCACGAACAAAGAATGAGCCTTTACAAAATGCTCACTTATATAAATCCTGCAAATACAAATTACACTATCCTCTACATTTGACTGGCAATTTGAGTTATGTTTCTCCATTGAGCCATTTGTGAAACATTTGAATTTATAGGTTCATTTGATGGAAACAAATTGAACACAAAAATGAAGTGACTGGGAAATATACCGAAATCTGACAATGAGATAATAAAGGAAACTATACAGAGTGCACTCACGGAGTGCATACCTCCGCCAACGCTTGAATTTTGATTGGCTAACTTCAATCTCCCTGCATGCTGCACGAACACACGGGACCAAAAAGATAACCTCCTTGGCGGAGGTAACAATATAAGAGAGGAAACCAGGTTATCTGAGTCCAACAAACCTGTTTGTAGAGCTGTAAGAGTTGGCATCCAACACTGATGTCTGCTAGGGTGACCCTCTCACCAACCAGGAACGTTCTCGTCTTCAGGTACTCGTCGAGGAATCCTAGGACTGATTTTAGGTGCTCCTTGGCCTTCTCTGTTGCCTACAAGAAATACAAAGAACCATAGCTGAAAATTAGGACTGTTTTACTATACCTGGGTCCAGGCGACTAATAGTTAAGTTTGATCTCTCGTGTCATTCAATTATTCTTTATGGTAGTCCAGACATTTGATCTTTTCTGTAGCCTAAAATAAAATTTACGCACATATTGGACATATTTAAAACATCACTTCTTTTTGGTACAGATGAATTGGCAAAGATGAATTTGACAGTAAAAAAAACAAAAAACAGTGCCTGGACTACCGTTATGTAAAGTTGTCACTTGGCCACTGATGACATTTGTAGGACAAAATGAATGTTAGAAATTAACTTTTATGGGGCCTGGTTGGGCAAGTAAAAAAAAAGAAGTTCTTAAACATAACTTGATTGTAAGAGAAGCACGGGGTTTGGACTATGAGCAAGGAAAGTCTCATCCAAACACGAAAACCTCTCTGGATTAATGTACCCTCAATTCCAAATGAGACAACTACAGTGTGAACAAGTTGTGCCATTGAATGATGAGGGGGTCAAATGTACATGTAATGTATGTATTTATAACAAACTTACAATCATGTAACAAAAGAAAAGCACATTTATAGTAGAACCAACACATACTATATCAATATTGCGCCAGAAATTGCAGGGTGTGAGACATGTTACCAGGGGGGTGTTTCACAAAGATCCTAAGTTGAACTTAACTCTTAAGTTGGACTTACAAACTATGGAAAGCCATTTGTAGCCTTGGAATAAAATATATTCAAAAGCAAAAATGCAAGTATTTCAGGCTTTTCATAAATTTTACATCAAGAACATGGAATCTCCTTGATAATAGAAAAATAGTGATTTGAAAGAACATTTTATGCATTTTAAAAGAACTTTCACAATTTTTGTTCAAAGAAACTAACGGCTTTCCATACTTTTTAAGTGCAACTGAAAGTTCAACTTAGGATCTTTGTGAAACACCCCCAGATCTATGATATTGAATAGGCTAATTACCTGCTTGTTGTACTGCATGACGCCCAGAGTGGGGTAGACCCATGTGGCTGCTGATGGCTCGATCTCATTGTCTGCTAGGTTGACAAACATCTGGACCTGAGCCTGTGATAGGTCATCAGCACCCCTCAGCTGCTCATTGCCAACTGTACACAAGCAGAGAATAAGTGTTATCTTTTAAAATTTACCTCAACATTAGTTTTTGTCCCTGAAATGCCAGACACAATCCTAACAAAGTCTGAACAACATATTAATAAATCAGTAAATAACAAATTTAAGAAAACCATGAGCACAGCATAATTGTAATATGTAATTTGAATTAGCTTTTACAGACTTTTCTAGAAACAAAGACCACATATGGGCAATTCCACAGAAATTGTTCACTTGGGTCAAAAAAACAATTGGCTCTATTTCAAATCCTATTGATTTTTTCTGGATTATTTTTCCATACAACATGATCCTATGATTATATCTTTCAGTTCACATGATTTTTGTTATTCTCGGGTGTCTCCATATAGGAGAAATGGAAACCATACATGAAACTCCACACATGGGACTACCCTGTGCAAATTTCAGGAAAATCCTTATATTTTCCAAATTTTCTGGTATTTTTATTATTTAAGGCACCAAATTTGATTACTGATAATCAAAGTACCTTTTCAGATTAAAATTTCAGTCTTTTGAGTGCTCTAAAGTATATATTTTAATTAATCAAATCCTCCGGACAAAAGTGTAATGTCCATAACGCTAAAAGTGTAATGTCCGTAACGTCATATTTCATACTGTGAGTAAAAAATAGATCAATGAATTTACTAATGGCTTCCATCACTATTTAGAATAGCATCTTGTGATCCAAATAATCTAAGATATTACCATGTTTGGTGATTGAACTCACAGGGTTTTGGAATTGTACAAACTGTGTAAAATGCTTTGTCCGTTTAGCGTAATGTCCGTAACGAAAACAAAATGTCTTTTTTCTCAGCAAATATTCATTCCTCAGTCATGAAACTTTGCATGTTTATCACCGACTATTTGAAGTTACTGAATCAAAGACTCGAAACGTTTCCTCTTGTCTTATTTTTTGCTGTGGATGGTTCTAAAGAGAGAAAAATGTGTCTGGTGGTAATGTCCGTAACGCTGGAATTGCCCATATACAGAAAGTTTTAAAATGTAAATAATTATTCAACTCTACATGTAGTCTTGGTCTATTCTGTAAACTGAAAACTTTGTAAGGGAAGCACGGGGTCTGGGCTTTGAGCTGGGAAAGGCTCATCCAAACACGAAAACCTCTCTTTGATTTTAATTTGCCCTCAATTCCAAATGAGACAACTACAGTGAGAACAAGTTGCGCCATTGAATGATGAGGGATATTAGAAATATGGTACTGTGATTAAATTATCTTCCTATTTAATCCATTGATTGATATGATTCCAAGCAGACCAGAAGCACAATGTTTGTGATTTTATTTTGTATTATTTACATGATTATCTGTCAATATCTTGATGAAAGATAGAAAGTTGAAACCTTTCTTTTTCCTTTTGCCATTGGATAATTTGCATATGAATCTTACCATAGTAAGCAATGGCATTGCTTTCGAAGAGTGTGTTGCCGCTTCCATTTTCAAAAGCTGGGACCTAGACGTTGTGAAAACAAAACATAATTATATAGTTAAAATATATTTCAGTTTCATGGTTAATTCATGGAGAGATTAAATATCAGATTATAATAAGATAAGGATGACTTTACCAATCTTTTGAATCCAAGTTCACACAATTTACATAATTTCCAACTGTGGTCGCATTTCAGCCAGGATTACACCTTCATTCATGTTTTCTTCTTACTAAGTAAATTCCAATAGGGGCTATTCCACGTCACTCACGTTACGTTTGCTCCAAAATCACATGTTTCACACTCCAGTTCTTTTAAAAAAGAAGCTGTCGCCTCAATTTTGTTTTCATGACATACCACTAGGGCAAACACATATGCAAAGGGTAGTAAATGATTCAACACTTTGTTCGATATTTTTTTAGAGGAGGTTTTAATGAGCGTCACTCACGTTACACGTTTTGCCCCCTGTAAATTTTCAATGAACTTTGCATGAAACGCAAGCTAAAACTATAAGACTTCAGAGCAAATTATGTTGATGCAACTTTCTATTACTTCCCAAGAACATATTAATACTGTTTAAAGTTAGCCTCTTTCATTCATTTAAAAAAAAACGGACAGTAAACAAAAAATGGACCGTCACTCACGTTACGTCACTCACGTTACAAAATGAAAGTGCCATAGCTATAACATGGGGTTTTATGATATTACATGCAAATTTAATTCTTTTGCAAAGAATCGTGCTAAAAGCCTAAATTAATGATATTTAGGGGAATTCACAACCTCTAGCTATAATTATTTGGCCAAATTTGCATGTTTGTATAAATAGCAATATTAATGTACACACGGCTATGTACCGTCACTCACATTACAGTGTTATAGCATGGGTTTTCATGATATTACATTCAAATTTTAATTTTTTTGCAAATAATCGCGTTAAAAGCCTAAATTAAGGATCTTTAGAGGAATTCACTACTTTTGGGTGTGATTATTTATCAAAAAATTGTACTTTTCATAGCGAGCAGTACTAAATTGCACTTGAAATATTGTCACTCACGTTACATCGTCACTCACGTTACAGTTTTCACGCTGATAATACGTGATGTTCCCAGTCAATACAAACCTTATAATTTTTGGAGGATATCTAGGCCTGGTAGTAGGAGGAAAATTTAGTTCGGCCCCATTCACTCTCATTTAACAAAATAAATAGAGAGAAAATTGTACTTTTTTCGTCACTCACGTTACATTCCACATGTCCTGTGTACTGGAAAATATTGTTGAAAAAAAAAATCATCTGATAAGCCCACAAATCACTATCATTCAGAAAGTTAGACACATAGTCAAACAAATAAAGTCAGAATTAATAAGTTTTTCTTGGAAATAAGTTGATAATATGCCCTTGATTATTTGGCAATAATATTTTTCAGAAATTTGATGAACAACCAATTTGAGCAACAAAAGTGGCGCCATTTTCCTTAAAATTATCAAAAGACCACAATATTTTGGATTTTGACACTTCAGGTTATATATTTTGAAGTAACAATAACAAAAATTTGCAAAGACACATTTGAAATTTCATCATTTTGGCCATACCTCCGTGGAATAGCCCATAGGCTATTTGTAAAATTGATGCAAACATTATGGCCCGGATTCACAAAGGAGGTTTGTACAAACCATGGTTTATCCATGGTCTACATCTATGGAGTGCTGCCTGCCCGTATACAGGGCTCGACACTAGCACTTGCCCTATTGCCCGGGGCTAGTAAAAATGTGTGTGGGGCAAGTAAAATATCATAAATGCCCTGGTTATGTTGCCCAATCGGGCAACTAAATTATTGGTCAACTATTAGAGAATTATGGAATTCCTTAGGTTTAAATCTCCTCTAGAAGTAAGTGGGCAAGTAAACTTTCTGTTCGGGCAAGTACAATTTGAGAAGTTATGATTTGACTTGCCCGAACGGGCAACTCGGGGAAAAAGTTAGTGTGAAGGCTTGCCGTATACAAGTAAAACAATTGATAATTTCTAATGATATGACTGTTAGTGCTTGCTAACCAGCAAATTTCACCATGTGAGAAGACATGTATTTGGTGCATTTTGTAAATGTGTACCATCAACATTGTTAACAAGTAAGGAGTTTACATTCTTTCTCCATCAGTTTACAAATGGCACTCCATAGATGTAGACCATGGATTAACCATGGTTTGTACAAACCTCCTACAAACCTGCTTTGTGAATCCGGGCCAAAAAGTTTACTTACTTTAAATACTAAATACTAAAGACATTTAAACAACTTAAAATTGTGCCGTTTAGTGGTTTATTTTTTCACCAAAAACTACATAATTTAAATCTTGATCTTAGTCTTGTTCCCAGTCTAAATTAGTAAATGTTTCATGAAGTCAGCAAGTAATGAACAAACCATAAATTCAGCAAGAGAAAATATTTTTTCAATAACAAAATAAACCTTTAAAAAGGCCAACCAATAATAAGCAAAGCTTGGGAATTTGGCTTACTTTACCAAAACGTGCCCATGTCATGACAAAAAGAATGGATGCTTTAATGCCTAGCTAGGCCAGGGCTTGACCTGTCAACGATTCAGAATATTGGATTATTTTCTTTGTAATCTAGTCATAAATTTTAGCAAAAGCTGTGTGATAATAGTCCGGAGCCAGAAAATATGGCCGATATATGTGCAAGTGTATGACTGTATCATAAAGTGTATATAGGCCATTTCTAGTCCAAGAAGACTAAAGGTAGAGACATTTACATTAACATTTGGACGTTTTTTTTCAACATGTCATACCTTTAGTCCTAGTCCATAGTGTACACGTTCTGTATCTAGCCACTTATCCACCCAAAAAACCCTCCAATTTGGTTGGAAATATTTCGGCTACTCTCCTGAATTTTCACGACTAGGCAGATGTTTACTCTCTTTCTGCAATTGTGCTGTCCCAAATACGTTTACAAGTTGTAATTCTGGTAAAATTAACACTTTTCCGAGGTAAACACAGCCCGATGTTTGATGACCAAGAATTTCCGTAACATGCTATTCAACGCAATTGCACAATGTAGTATTGTATTCGCCGTGTATAGACATTTGCATAACACACGGCTCGCGATTATAATACCGTTGCATGTATAACCTGCACGCGCGCGCGCCGTATCCTCTACTGTATTATATAGAGGATACGGCGCGCGCGCGTACAGGTTATACCAGGTGTAGACCTATTGCCATATCGTGCAATATGGATCTCATAGCCAATGTACATAAGGCATTACGGCAAAAAAAAAAAACCCTAATATGTGAAATTCCCATCACTACGATATACCATACTCACGTAAAACGATGCAATAATAGCTGGAAGCATTGACATCAAGTCTTGTATCACATGAAACAGTCCAAAAAGTGTTTTTTCCTGTCGATTTGAAGTCCATAAAAACCACCGAAATTCCCGTGTGTACGTAATACACGAGTTGACTATCAGAAACTGTATTTTTGATTTCGTACGCAGATGGCGCTATTTAATCTCACGTATCGATAATTCGCGGTGGCGATATTTTGGCCAAACTTGAGTCTCTAAATTTTGGAGACCTCGGCTAGCCTCGATGATCAAGAGGTTTTCTATTTATTTTGCCTTGCCTTTTTTTAATACGCCATGCCTCAATACCTTGTAATGTCATGATCGGTAACAGGGTGCCACCCTTATCTTTATTCAGGACGAAGACAATTCGGGCAAGTATTTTTTCGGTTTGATTACCGAGATGAGACATGAATAATGGCCTACATGGATTCGGTAGAAATTGATTGCGGCTTGAACAAAAACTAACGTGGTGTAATTGGAGTAGAAGCGATATCAGTACTGAATTGAATGCGTGTATTATATCGCGAAGATGTTGTTTACTACTAGCATGTGCATAGCCATTATACAGGTCGGTGTGTTGGAATTACTCAGTGGACGAAGAGGAGGTGAGCATAAAGTTCGTTTTTTCTGTTTTTTACAAATAATGAAGGGACCTATATTATGGACCAAATTTGCTTTTGCATTGTATGCAAAAGACTGTGTGAGAATGAGGGGCGAAACAATCGGTTTTAAATGACAAATTTGGATGTCTTTTAAAAAATGTTCGCAAGTGAAAAAAGACCTATATCAGTATTACACAGTAGTAACGCAAGGGGCTTACGCAGTAAGCCCCTTGACTTGCAGGGGTGAGGTTATACATGCAACGGTATTATATTCGCGAGCCGTGTGTTATGCAAATGTCTACACGGCGAATACAATACTACCATGTGCAATTGCGTTGAATAGCATGTTACGGGAATTCTTGGTCATCAAACATCGGGCTGTGTTTACCTCGGAAAAGTGTTAATTTTACCAGAATTACAACTTGTAAACGTATTTGGGACAGCACAATTGCAGAAAGAGAGTAAACATCTGCCTAGTCGTGAAAATTCAGGAGAGTAGCCGAAATATTTCCAACCAAATTGGAGGGTTTTTTTGGTGGATAAGTGGCTAGATACAGAACGTGTATACTATGGACTAGGACTAAAGGTATGACATGTTGAAAAAAAACGTCCAAATGTTAATGTAAATGTCTCTACCTTTAGTCTTCTTGGACTAGGCCATTTCACATCACACGGCTGTTGCTAAAAAAGTGTTGATATTTCAGATTTTCTTGCCCATCCAAACTAAATTGAAATTTTTTTCTGCTGCGCTCACTTGAATTACTAATTACTTCGAACAAGTGCATGCGAATGTGAAATTTGTTCGCAGTAAATAGCGCGTTCCCACTTCTTCACAGTATTTCGCAGTACTTCTTCTGAACTACACAAAACTGCAAACTTTGAGTTTGCCCTAAAAAAAAGAATAAAGTTCTTGCCTAAATCTGGGCATATCAAAACTTCTCTTGCACACTCGTATGATGATCGAATTAGAAACAAGGAAAAAAGCTAGACAGCAAGCCCATATTTAGTATGAAACATAATACAATTTCATTGAAATGACGATCTCACAATCATGAGTCATGACAATAAACTGCCCAATGCAATAGCACTTTACTTTATTCGTCTTCACGGCCGTGTCCGAATTCGGCAACAGCACAACTATTTTCAGCTTATCCCGATCCCATCTGGTTCACAACAAACATGACCCTGAAGTAAAATGACCTGAACTTTATGAACACACAATATTAACCCAGTGTTATACAAACAATAATCACTATGATCTACGACTACGGTACATACCTTTCCAAGAGGGAATTTCTTCAAAAACTCCGCGGTCTTGTTGGTCTCTCCGAGTTTGAATGCCGGTGGATCCTGAACGACTGTGATGTTTGCGCCGCTGTACTGGGCAGCGATCAGGATCTTGGAGGCCCGAATGTTTTCGGGGTAAGTGTACAAAGTCTGCGAAAATTCAGAGGGAAATGAGTAAAATACAATAAGTCAGTTTATATTCTAATAATTCATGATAAGGATGAGACCATAATACGACGGATTACGCTAAACAAAGTGGATTTTAATAAGGTTACACGTGTGAACTTACCCCGGAAGCCATGGCTGCTAGAATAAAGGCCGTCGACGTTGCAGAAATCGCACAGCTGAGTTGTTCGTAGTCGCGGCACCGGTCGTTTGCGATTTGTACATTGTATGCATAAATATCACTGAACTGGGTAGAGTTCAGTGATAAATATGCACACGCGATCTAGGTAGCGATTGTGCAATCTTTATACATGTGCACGCAGCTGCTTGAGCCTGACTGAGGACCTAGATTTTGAACCGTTTCTATGTACAAGATACACAACTATTTCGAGAAAGAGATTGAGCAACATTTGCCGGGATTTCATGTCTGTACTTTTACGGGTGCGATGTAAGGACAACTGTTCATATTTCCGTGGGATTTTAAGTAGGAAAGACGACAAGTTTCCCATCATAGTCCCATATATTATAATCAGTGTAAGTCGTACCTGTTCACGATTTCAGTGTCAATATAAATAAACGTGTACTGTCAACTGTCAAATGATCTACGTTAGATGTAGACTACAAATCCAGATACAAAATTAGACTTAATTTTAAGACATTCCATTAATATCTCAGATTCTGAATCTGTGTTTGTTGTAATTGTGGTAAATTGTGTATATGCAGTACAATAAATAAAGAAACCAAGCTTTTGAACAGTTGTCGATGACGATGATGACGGTGTTCTTGGCTTGAACAACGGGCGTCAACGGACAGTAAAATATGTCAGTAATAATGTCAAAGAGGCCATGAAAGCGCTTGTCAACAGTATTAAATTGTAAAGCTAGAATCTATAATTTATGAGACGCGTCATATAAGATGATAAAGCCAAGTACATTTTATATATTAAAGGGTAACCTAACCAGGCGCCGTACGTAGTACGGCGCCTGGCATTCTGAGCTGTGTATACCGTGATGGTAACACTTTATAGGCTTTAACGGCAAACACACTTCTACAAAACCATACAATATCATACTTTAAATAACATATCTCGGTTCATACTTACGAATTATGTTATGCATGGACATCAATGATCCAACTGGTAAAACGTCTGATGCTCCATTCGTTTTATTTATACTGAAATTTACTATAAAACTGGCAAGATTACAGAAGTGACGAACATGGTTTCCCAATTTGTTCGCTGCATGCAATATCAGGTGATCAAAAACTTGTCGGCAATGCACCCTACTACGTATACCATACCGATCGCCCCGCGCATGCGCTATGCATTGCCGACGAGTTTTCGGTCACCTGACATTGCATGCAGCGAACAAAGACGAAGGAAATAACAGTCATCATCATCATCATCATCAATTTGAGGTAAGTTATCATTCTTTTGCAACAAATTAAATATCAAGCAAGGTAGGTTGAATGTTTAATTCATGTCTAGAACTAAAAAAAAAATAATAATAATAGATGGAAAGTTCTTGAAACCACCCGTCGCAAAATTTCCTCAAAATTTTTTAACGTCTCGTCTTCACAGCGCCGTCCTACGGACGGCGCTGATCACAGTTAATTAATGGGTACCTCCACCCAAAAATAATATTCTTATTAAAGAAAGGTAACATCTTTAGTAGTCCATTCCATCAACAAGTTCACAAAAATATGTTTCCAGAAAAAAAATGTATAATTGGAAACGCATCACCATTCTAAAGCATGTGTTCATGCGGTCTGAATTGCGAAGACTGCGATGCGTGCGGTGAATTACAATGTGTGCAGAGCGAACGAATCGCCCGGGAATCTATTGTCTACAAACGTACGCGTGAATAGCATTGGCGCACTCGCAAATGGTTGGCCCGTATGGAACCAGGAAATAGCAGTGGTTCCGTAAGTGGTGGAAATTAATTGCTTTGTTTATGAATTACACAACCCTTTGCAAAATGTTGGGTATCTATTTGATTAAGCCTGGGTCGGAACGGACGGAATACCGGAATCCGTCCGGTGTGTGCGTGTTCCGGTTTTGTTTTCTCCATTCCGGTATTCCGATGAAACAATGTAATACATAAAAAATAGTCTTTTTCTGAATATCTTAATAATATCACGTATGTTTTATTCAATCTTACCAAATACCAATCGTAAATGAGAGGGTCTTGGACATTTTCTTGAAGCATTGACATTGTTCATTGTTTTCCGTGAATGGCGATTCTCATACTCTATCTATACTGTACTAGTTTCGCATAGAGCTGAATACTGTACAAGTCTATGGGTTACGTATTGTCTGTATTGCGCTCTGTATCTGAAGCTACTGCTATAGACCATGTAGACGGAATCGCAGCCCGCGACGCCGCTGAAAGGCACATGCAAACATATGGCTGATTGACTCAAGCGCGAAAGTCAAGAGTATTGATAATGATATTAGAGCGCAGGAAGAAAGCGTACGATGAATACGTTCAAAAATCCAAGTGCATGTACGCGAGCGACTTTCAATAAGCGGTTGAACAAGCCAGCAAGTGCAAATCAGTTTGCGATCGTTGCCAATTTCTGGGCTGCGATATACCATGTAGTATGCGTATCATACACGTACACAATTCGCAAATTGGCAACGTGGGTGCGTGCTAGCTTCAGTTCATCAGAGGTTCGAGCGAGCTAGAAAATGTCCTAGATATAATCGGCGCATTTTTTTGCTGTTTTTGCAGGTATTTGTTCTTGTATTTGTTTTAAAAGCCAACCAAACATGTAAGTAAAATAAGAGATAGTCTAGAATGGGTGCGGTCGTAATAATCTTGCATTTTTGTTCCTTTTCGGCACTTTTTAAGAGTGAGGCTTGCGGGGTCAGGGCAGTTGAGTTGGCCTGTCTCGCGGCGCGGGGCCTGCCTGCGCTGCCGAAACTGTGGCGGCCCTTCTGGTGCGTGTTCGTTCCGTGTCATTCATTGGCAGGTTTTTTTTTTTTTTATCGGAACACCGGATTCCGACCGGCACAACACCGGCGGATTCCGGAACAAAAAAATTCCGACATGACTCAGGCTTATATTTGATATCACAAAACGGTACCAAAACATATAATAATGTGTTGTTCTTTGCCTGGTGGTCCCCTTTAATATGTTTTATTCTCCGGACATGTAGAGCCTTGAGGTTCAATTTTTAAAGGTTTGGGACCAATTCTTGGCTGTAGAAAATTGTTGTGGTCATCCTAGTTGCACACTCATTAGTATATAACTATAAGTGCAATAGTGAAAACCAATTTGAAGGCCTACGCTTATTGTTATTGTTATGCTTATAGTTATAACCTTTGAGCCAAAGTGAGGGATACTTGCCTGACCAGACCACTAGGTGGCGCTAATCCAGTTTCGCACACCTTTTTTTTCTTTTTTTTTTGCATCAGTTCAAACCCCTTCAAACTCAACAAAATCGTTTATATTACTCACTGGACTCTTCCCTTATCCCTCGAAGGTCTACTGTAGTAGATTGTTCACATTTTAAGTCATTTTTTACGACTTTATTGTCTTTAATCGATGGTTTTCGATTCAATCGCGGCTCAACAAAATTCGCACGCGGTTACATCCGTAGCTCAAATGGATATATGGTGGCTCTAAATGTGAGACTAAATAAAACGATAATATGGGTGGCCGTATGATCGTTTGATTTTTTTTCAAATTTAGAGCTACCGTACATCCACTCGAGGTACGGAGGTAAATTTTACCGGCCGCGAAGGACAAATTTTTGGAGCTGCGATCGCAAGCAAATCCATCGATTAAAGTCGTAAAAATGACTTAAATGTTGACCAAAATATTACATCAGACCATCGAGGGATAAGGGAAGAGTGCAGTGAGTAATACGAACCAATTTAGTTGAGTTTGAAGCGGTTTGAAGTGATGCAAAATAAAAAGAAGAAAAAAAAGGTGTGCGAAACTGCATTAGCGCCAAATAGGTTAGATGGCGTCCTGGTTAACTTTATTAAGTATGAATAAGTTATTTTTGTATTGTTTTATCTTGCAGTTAAACTTGAAGTCAAGTTGAATACAAGATATGGCTCCAGGAAAACATTCCAACTCCAAGCAGAGTACTGTGGACCGTCGACTGTCTGGAACCATCTATTTTGGTGACCGTCTTCTATTCAAACGAGTCAAAGAAGTAAGAAACTGATCTTTGATCATCTTTCCCAGAATGTTCTTCATGTTCCGTAAACTCGGGGTGACTTTGGCCGCTGGGGTGACTTTGGCCACTTTTTGAGAAGGATGTATTTTCATCAAGTCTCACTCTTTATAACTAATTTCTGATTATATACATTTGAAACAATAAGAAATTTGTTCTAAAAAGTGATGCTTGATGAAAAAACATTCATCTACAAAAGTGGCAAAAGTCACCCCGGTTTAGGGTATTTAAAATATAAATTCCTAAAACATAACATTACATGTAGGTGTCACAAGATTACTTGGACACTTTATTTTTTCTAATACATCATTTGTATCACTTTCAAAGTAAATCAAAAGTATAAATATTTCTCATTTCACTTACTACTTTTGTTCAGTTTATTAACTCTCTATTAAAGGACAATGAAATCCAGACAAAATGTTGTATGCACTATAAGATACAAACTATAATGAATAGTCTCTGAAAATTTGAGCACAATCGGTCAAGAAATAAGAAAACTATGGCTCTTTGAAAAGAGCCATGTATTTCTTCAAGTGACTCAAATTGGCAACGCACTCTGGCAAAGTTGTGGACAACTCCCCATACATTTTGTACACAAAATTTCAGTTTTGTTAAATTTTCTCAAAATGTATGTTTACCCTTCGTTCGAGTTCAACATATGTTTTGTAGAATGCTTTTTTACATAACATATCATGAGTTGGGAGAATGGAAAAATGTGACTATGAAGAAAACTGTAAAAATGGGAACATTTGTGTACAAAACATATGGGGAGTTGTCCACACACTTATCAGAGTGCGTTGCCAATTTGAGCTCCCCATAGGAATAAATGGACATCTTCAAAGAGCCGTAGTTTTCTTGTTTCTTACCCGATTATGCTCTAACTTTCAGAGATTATTCTTCTTAATCTCTTCAAGACTATGAAAGCAACATTTTGCTTGGGTTTCATTGCCCTTTAAGTGTTAAATGCGTTGGAACAAATCCACTTGACTAAGTCTTTTTTACAAGTTTTTACAATAACAATTCCCCTGTTCATCAGCAATGAATAGAGAGGCATTTCATATCAGTAAGGAATCATATGAGTGCCTAGATACAGGGCTTTCAAATTAATATATCTGATTCTGTGAGTATTTTATCCTAGTATTCACTAGAATTGGCCAAGTCATTCAGATGAGAAGAGTAATGTTACATTAAGTTAGTTATTCTATCCATCTGTTTCTTTTGTAGTATGTTGATGAAGAGACAAAGAATGGGCTCGTTGATGTGGAAACAATGGCAGATGACCTTCAACAGCTATACAGGTAAAAATGGATACTGTATGCAAACACTG
Source organism: Echinarachnius parma (assembly GCA_037951105.1). NCBI lineage: Eukaryota > Metazoa > Echinodermata > Echinoidea > Clypeasteroida > Echinarachniidae > Echinarachnius > Echinarachnius parma. The sequence goes on from JBAMJV010002536.1 coordinate 29,465, forward strand.
ATAATGCCATTTTCGACAATTTTAACAAATGTGCCATCATTATCATATATCACAAAATATTGTATTTTTAATGTTACTCTCCTCATTCCATATCAAGTTTTATTTCTGAAGATATGATCAAAAGTGTCACACATTAAAAAAATTATTTTCATTGTTTTTCAGCAGCCCATTCAGGACTGGTCCCGAAAATAATTGGGCAGGTGACAATCAGGAATGCATGTTATGGCAAAATCATTGCCCCGTATTCACAAAGGAGGTTTGTACAAACCCCGGTTCAAACCACAGTTTACATCTATGGAATGCCAATTGTAAACTGATGGAGAGAGAATGTGTACCATCAACATTGTTAGCAAGTAAGGAATTTACATTCTCTCTCCATCAGTTTACAATTGGCATTCCATAGATGTAAACCGCGGTTTGAACCGGGGTTTGTACAAACCTCCTTTGTGAATACGGGCCATCGAGTCCTGAACGGGTTAATCACAATTATCTCATATTTTCAAAAATATTGTTTTTTTTTTTTTTTTCATTTAAACCTTCATATTTTCCATGTGCATGCTGCATTTGTAAAGTGCAAAGCTCCAATATGTATATGAAAATAAATATGTATTTGTAAATTCATTATAAAACAGTAACTTTTATACAGTACTAGTAAACAGTAAAAAAAAAAATATATGGGGGCGAATTCGCCCCCAAATACCAAAAAGAGCCCCTGAAAATGTGCAGAGTTCAATGCAAATCAAATTTTGGAGTGTCATTTTCATGCAGGCATGCTTGAAAAGTAGCCCCCCAAAAAGAAATGTAATTTTTTCCCCTGGTAGTAAGTCATTTTTAATTTGAAAAAAAACCAAAAACATGTGCAAGTTTTCTCATTTGGATTTCAATCTGTTCTTTTCAAAAATGAAAATAAGAGTGGGTCTTCCATAACAGCCTTTCTCTTCAAAGGAACACGATCTATAGGCAGGTTGCCACTGAGACAGGTTTGACTACACATTTACATTTACATGTATTTGTTCTTTACAGAGAATATGGAAGGAAAAAAAAAACAGCTTTCAAAAAGACTGTTGAAAAAGGTAAATATTTTGTTATTATTTCTCAAGGTATATTTTAGTTATACAAGTAGTCCTGTTCCTTTCTGGACTCCTAGTTGTATGGTAATCAGTATTCTGTCGTACATGCTGTAATTATGTTAGATATTTCCACCAATTAAATCAAGTTTGCCTGGAAAGTATTGATCATTGAGGGATAGCTACTGATGTTCCACTGTTAAATGTGTCTTGAAAGCAAAGAATTTAGCTCTAGATTTTTGCATGAATCCCAGTTTTATTTTGATCCATAACAACATGCTTTTTGACAAACTTATTTTCTCTATTTGTTTGATATTAAAGCATACAGCTGTATGTCGCCAAAGTTTGATGATTTTGAAGTGAAGCACCTCTCAAAGAAAATGAAGAAGGATGAGTAAGTCTGTTCAATTTTATCATGTTTATTTATTTGCGTCCTTAAAATTAATTATATGTAACATTCTTCATAATTAATTTGCATCAATTGACAATTTGCTATTTGCAAAATATTTTAGAATGGCTTTTTAACAATATTAACAACAAGATACAAGAGAAGTGTGAATTTTCCAAGTGATTTTGGTCAAATTTGACAGTTAATAGAAAACATGAAATGTTTATTGTTTTTTAATTGTATGGTTGCCATTAAATTGATTAAACATCTATAGCAATATTTGAATTTTACACTGATGGAACCAATAAACCATACATAATGTGTCACAAGTTATTTGCTTGTATTTCTGTGAAATATTTGATGTTTATACCACACAGGGATCTAGAGGATGATGATAGTGATAGCTTTTCATCTGATAATCCTGACTACGTATCTGTTCAGGTGAGGATTTTATATATGCATATTTTAAATAAAATAACATTTTCATATTGTGTAAGTATCTGTTTAAGATAAATGTGTATGCCTCTGCAAACGAAGTAGCCAGAGGCTTTTAGGGTTGTCCATCTACCTGTCCATCTCATTGTTGTTCTCGTGATATATTGGGAACTGGTAGATGGATCAATTTCAAAATTGTTCCATGATGAATGTCATATATTTGATACAAGCTGAATTGGTTATGGCAAGATTCAAATTATTCATCTCAAAGTAAAAATTATTTTCTGTGGTCATTTAGATTTTTTAGTGAAATATGTTCATTATAACATTCATGCATAAACATGAAGATTTTAAAAATAAATGCCATGTTTTGTTATTGACAGGATACTAACTTAGGCAACAGTTCCCTAAGAAACCTGTACATGAGGAAGACCCCCACTAGCACCCCCAAGAGTCGCAGTGCAGCCTCCACACCTGTGGCCACGCCCCTTGCCACGCCCCTGGCCACTCCCCAAGACACGCCCATGCAGTCAGACAGTGAGGATGACAGAGAGAGTTTGGAGATGTCAAAAGTCTGTCTGGATCTTAGAGGGGTTGGTGATGATGAGGAGGAAGATGATGGTGGAAGGGATGCAGGAAACAAGCAGTTTCCAAGGCAACCAAAGCTCCTGATGCCACGTGTAGACAGCAAAGGGGTATATATATATGTTACTTCTTTCTCAGCACCATATTTCAAGTTGATTGCCATATCTCATGTCTTGAAGGTGTCTGTACATTTGACATTTTACCCAAGTGATACATTGAATGCATTTCATTTACTATCAGAATTGTTCATATTTTTAAAGAAATTTAACCATTTTCAAAGTATTATTTGATATTGCTTTGCTCGCCAGGCCCTTGCAAAAGATAATAATGCATCTGAAAACAGTTCTGCAAATGCAAGGACTCCCATGAAGGATTCAAAAGCAGTGAGACGGAAGTCATCTGCCAGAGATGACGAGGCAAAAGGAGCCAGTGTCAAGAAGAAACCACGCTCCTCGGAATCAGAAGGGTCTAGGAGAGGCAAGAAGAAAGGTAAATATTTAACAATCTCATTACCAAACCAGAGATAAACAATGGATGTATCACTTAGTTAGGAATGTTAAAGGGACAGTCCGCCTTTTACAAATCATCTGAAAAGTTTCCAGTACCTAGATGGGGATAAATATGACACCCATGTGAAATTTTAAATTGAACAACGCTGTAATTTAGATTCTATGAAGGAAAAACTACCTAGAAAAAATAGCAAAGATATCCTCTCTTCAAAGTACTACATTTCGGTTACTTGATATGTTTAACTGATTCATTGTCAGAATACAACTGTCATGAACTTATTCACGGGAAACATGTGTATAGATACAATTTCTTATGTGCATGCTACAAAATAACAATCTCAAATGAAAGAAAGAAGGAATAGATCTTAAGTTTGAAGAATATTTCAGTACTTGATTGATTCTTCGGTCAATAAGTTGCACACGGCAAACGCAGGCAGTTTGGCGTGCACTCAAAGTCTGTGGTACACTAAACATGTCATGCAGTATAACCAGGGAAGTGGAAGTCTGTGAAATGAAATTACAGACGCTGGGTTTTGATATACACGCAATATGCGGACGTGAGGGAAGTACACAAAAAATGGCGTCACAAGACGGGGTTTAAAAACTCCTTTAATTATAGGTAGAAGTCGTTTTATAGAATGGAATCTTCACAAATTGTCTGGAATATTTTATTCTGATTTATGCGTGCTAAGCTTCGAAACAATTAACCAGTTGATAACAACAACAAAATCGGTCTGTTAGAAGTATAGCCCCGTATAGCCTGACTAGGCAAAGTACGGAGAGCTTAGCGTAAACTCCATGTCGTGACCCCATCGCAAACCAGACCATTCAACATGCATAACTAGTACAGCATATAAATGAAAGTTGAGTATTTTTGTTTAGCTATTGCCATCTATTGAAATGACTCGTTTTGCTTGTGCGATGCTCTGTGATATTTCATATATACAAAAATTATGATTTTTCTTTTTCTTTTTCAGTTGCCGAACCACAGCGATCAACTAGCACGTTTGCAGACATTGGGGGAAATGACAGAACTCTGGAGGTATGTTGACCAGCAAAACACTTCAAACAGTTATGAGGGTTACATATTTTTGTCTTTAAACATGTATATTTCTAAAGTAATAATTATGTATGCTCCCTTGAGAGTTGAGAAAGTGCACAAGGTAGTTATGCATGTTTTTAATATACTGAACTGTACCATTGGAACACAGAAAATAATTGGTGCCAGACTTGAGTGCAGACTCCTTTTATTATTTGATTTCAACAGAGTATTATAAACATTGCATAATCAGTCAATTGTAGAATGATATATAACATTAAAGAAATATCTTCTTACCTCTTTATTTTTCAGAGAACATTTAGAGCATTTGCATTCAGTTTCATGCAAAATGTGTTGTAAAATGAATATTTGATAAATACACAGACCCTATAAAAATATGTATTTCATATCCTATTGACCCTTAACTTTATATTAGAGTAGTTCTCTGCAATAATTTCTTAGTAACTTTCCATCATCATAACAGAATTGTAATTGTTGTCTTGCTTCGTAGGAGGTGTGCAGGATGATGGTCCACATGAAGCACCCTGAGGTGTATCGGCAGCTGGGGGTTCCCCCTCCAAGGGGAGTTCTGCTCCATGGACCCCTAGATGTCCAAATTGTCTTATTGATACTCATTGATACTAATTATTTTCTTGGAAACTTTTACCAGTGTTGGGTATCTCGAGATTGGCATCAGTAATCTCGATCTTGTTTTTGATCTCGGACATTTCTGATCTTGATCTCAGAGGTTCTGATCTCGATCTTGAGCTGCGGATCTTGGTCTTGATCTTGATCTCGGACTGTCTGATCTTGATCTTGATCTCGGGCCCTCTGGTCTTGGACCCAACACTGCTTTTAACACTTTCAAAATGTTGTCTTGGTCTATAGGAGGTGTGTAGGATGATGGTGCACATGAAGCACCCTGAGGTGTATCAGCAGCTGGGTGTTCCCCCTCCAAGGGGAGTTCTGCTCCACGGACCCCCTGGGTGTGGCAAGACACTCCTTGCCAATGCCATTGCTGGGGTACGTACGTTGATGCTTTTATGTTGGCTTCCCCATTTATAAATACAAAATAGTGTAATGAGTTGTGACTTAACGGGGTAGTACAGTGCCTTTCAGGAAATAATTTATTTGTGAGGTAATAAAACTAAGTGTAATATTTGAAAAAGCACATGATTATAAAGATAAAACAAACAATGAGTGACCAATATCGGTTAAGAAACAGCTAAAAATAACCATTGAAATGTATCCGGCTGGAATAAATTCTTCTGAATAATGTGTGATAGTTTCATAGAGAAAGCAAATACCTTGTAAGAAAAAGTGAAAATTAATGTCAGATTTTATCACCTCTGCCCATTGATTTGGACTTCCATTGAAAAACTTTTCAGAGTTATTTTCCTTCAATCATAAGTTAGGAAGACATTTGAAATACAAAGCCCATTTCATCTTCTGTTACTATAAGCCAAACAAGCAGATACAAGATAAATTTGAAAGTGATTTTGGTTGAATTTGACATAGTTGCTAGATCCATTTAAAGGCAACATACCATTCTATAATACTTTCTCATTGATTGCAGGAGCTGGATCTGCCGTACCTGAAGATTGCTGCAACAGAGATAGTGTCCGGTGTGTCAGGAGAGTCTGAGGAAAACATCAGAGATCTCTTTGAACAGGCACAGGTAAGTTTATATTTAAAGGGACAGTTACGTTTTGGTCTAGAGAGTGTTTCAGCAAACAAAAAATTATGTATAGAAGGAAAACTTTGAAAATAATATACATTGATATTACAATACTGTATTACAGTGTACATTAGAGAGTCCCCCAAAATGGTTTTAAAATTACTGGAATTATTAAAAGAAAATGATAATTACAAATTTCACACAATCTTAATGCTGGTAAGTCTTACATATAAATGCATACTTGTGTAAGTACTTTAAGCGCTTTAAACATCGGCCATAATGGGCTAACCCTGATAAGCGTATTTTATATTTGTTTGCTCCTTTTGTCAGTTGATTTAATCTGTTACTAGAAAGAATGTGTACATTGTATAATAACAATTGTACCTATTATCTGAACATTTGGTATTATATATATTAAATTGATTGATAATTGAAACTAACAATAGTAATACATTAAACAAATTAAATGACATTCATTTAACTGATCCAGGCTCTAGCCCCCAGCGTCCTGTTCATTGATGAGATTGATGCGATCACACCAAAGAGAGAAACGGCTCAGCGGGAGATGGAGAGGAGGATAGTGGCTCAGCTTCTGGCTTGCATGGATGGTGAGTATGACATGCAAACAAACTACGGAAGGAGGAAATTTGCAGTATAAACCACACCAGCCTAGTTCTATTCCAAGTCTAGGGCTATTAAAGTTAGCAACACCCATTTGTTTTTAATTCACTAAAACCTCATTTAAAAATTACCAAAGAAAGAAAATTTGCAATACACCGGTACCCATATTCATTGAACCAAACCAGCTTACATTAGTTCAGTTCCAAGTCTATTCCAAATGATAGGACTATGCAGTAAGCAGAACAACATTTTCAGTCTCTTTGTGCTTCTGTGTTTTGTTCCTAGGACTAATTATCAGTTCTGTGTTTTGCCTGTCTCTTTGTTCCTAGACCTGAACAATGGTGATGCCCATGTGAGGATGATAGGAGCGACAAACAGGGTAGACTCCTTAGATCCGGCCCTGCGGAGGGCCAGCAGGTTTAACAGAACAGTCTCTTGTGTGATTCTGTGTTTTGTACTTAGTTGTGTGTTTTACTTCTCTCTCTGTTCCTAGACCTGAACAATGGTGATGCCCATGTGATGGTGATAGGAGCGACAAACAGGGTAGACTCCTTAGATCCGGCCCTGCCGAGGGCCAGCAGGTTTAACAGAACAGTCTCTTGTGTGATTCAGTGTTTTGTAATTAGTTGTGTGTTTTACTTCTCTCTCTGATCTTAGACCTGAACAATGGTGATGCTCATGTGATGGTGATAGGAGCAACAAACAGGGTAGACTCCTTGGATCCGGCCCTGCAGAGGGCCGGCAGGTTTGACAGAACAGTATGTGTCATTCTAGGACTAATTATCAGTTCTGTATTTTGCTTCTCTCTCTGATCTTAGACCTAAACAATGGTGATGCTCATGTGATGGTGATAGGAGCGACAAACAGGGTAGACTCCTTAGATCCGGCCCTGCGGAGGGCTGGCAGGTTTGACAGAGAGATCTCCCTCGGCATTCCCGATGAGAGTGCAAGAACAAGGCAAGTTGACTTTTTTCCTAGCCAGATTTATGGCAGCTCTATCAGCATATGTATTTCACCATCAATACTAAAAGTTATTTTTTAAAAACACTTTATTTTAATTTCATTTGGTTTATTTTTAGGTATGAGTATGCAAACGTTTCCTTGATTGCGATTGGTAATGTGATTGCGAAGGCAATGTAATTCCTCTCATTTGTTTCATAAGATAGCAAGTCAATGTAACACATTCCTTTCATTTTGATTGATTAGTACACATGTCTTCCATTTATTTTATTATTACAAAATTGAATTCTGTAACATGTAAACGATAAAAAAAAGTTGGTTTAATCAAAGTTTGTATGAAAAATTATACGTATGAAGCAGTTACCGTTTCTGAGTCATTAATTTCTCCATCAATCAATAAATTTGAATTATTATCTTTGATAAATATTCTGCTATGATCAAAAGTTCACACCTTTCTTTACTCCAATGATTACAGACCCTCTCAAAGGTGAAAGTTCATGTGCAGATTCCTGTAATGGTTGTGTCACAACCCTGAGACTCCTTGATTATTTATACTACCAAATAAAATATTAGTCATTCATTTATTCATTGGTTAAACTTCAAGATCAAACCTGTGAATATTCTCTCATTCTCTGCCCAGAATCCTGCATGTGCTGTGTCGCAACCTGAGGCTAGCCGAAGACCTCAGCTACCCCAGCCTAGCTGGGCTCACCCCAGGATACGTGGGGGCCGATCTGACTGCACTCTGCAGGGAAGCTGCCATGTGTGCGGTCAACAGAATATTCACACATTTGCAAGGAACCTCCCAAGTCATAGAAGGAAGCTCCACCCACCTCCAGGCATCTTTACCGAACAGTCTTCCCCTCATTAGCGAGCAGCCTCTGGAAACCAGAATCCCAAATGATGCACATTCTTCTGCATCCATGGCAACCCAAGGCTCAAATTGTGTCGATTCGTCCGTGTCCGTAGCAACAAAAGTATCAAATCATGTGAACTCTTCAGCGTCCATAGGAACTGGTGGTAATGGTGTGGAAGCGATGGATACGAGCACGAGTCAAAGTGAAAGTAGTGCTGCAGGGAGACAGAGTCATCAGCAGAGGTCAGAATCAGAGAGCTACCAGCAGGGTAAGCAGCAGCTATCATACAAGGGTGGAAATAATTGAAAAAACATCCTTGTGGCCTGAAAAGTCAAGTAAATTCAAGACTTTCCTTATTTGCGTGGCATAAACCCATAATTATGTGGCACCAAATGAAAATGGTTCATTTGGTTGTATAGTCAGGTAAGAAAAAAGTAAGTAATTGTGTAAGTTAAGAAATAGTGTTGCAAATTGCTTATCTACTAAAAATCGCCAATATGATAAAGTGAAAGTTGTACAAAGCCTAATTATGTAAGTAATACACTCCTTTGGTACAGTGCATGGTATATTTTGGACGGGGGTCTATATGCAATGCCTGTTTTACCTAAATCAAATCATCTTTAACCCATTTGGGACTATTTGATTTAGGTACATCATGCATATTCCATAGACTGAAGTCAAATTTGTTTGTGTTACCAGTCCTCGGGGTTGTTGCATAAAGAGTCGCGATTAATCGCAAAGTTGCGTTTGATCGCAAGTCAAAAACGCGCGCACTTCAGCCGATCAGATTTGCGCATTTAGGCGCATTTTCTGACTTGCGATTAAACGCAACTTTGCTATTAATCGCAACTCTTTATCCAACACCCCTCCATGAATGTCTTAATGAGTTAATAAGGGTAGAGCAAGCACCAATTAACACTGCCTTTTATGGAATAAGGCGTGTAGGACGATGTGTAACTTTCTATTATATGAAAGGTTGAACAGGTCACCGTTATTTAAATTAGATTGATCTCTCCTATCACAGTTCTGAGTTGGTTGAAGGAGTACCCCCCATTGAATGAGAGTCAGCTGGAAGGGCTCAGGATCTCCATGGACGACTTCAGGGTGAGCAATGATTTATTCATTTTCTATCTGTCAACATCTATTCCAATTCAGCTCAAGGAAAAAAAGAAGAAAAAAAAGAAGAATGTTAACCCATTCCCTTTGAGTTTCTGAAATCCCCATAGACTTTGTACACAACCCACCCAGTTTCCGTAGTCAAGGGGTTAGTAATTTTAGCAAGATTATGAGTAGTAAATTCACCTTTTAATTGTATCATTTTAGCTGCTGTAATCCAAGATCTTAAGAAAAATGTTTCAATTACACTCATTTCCATGTGATACATTATTGATCATTATAAGTGTACTTTCCTTTAAATACAAACTTACATTTCAGATGTTCTTCCTTGCAACATCTGTATTCCTCTCATTATCATATTACGTAAACAAATATTTGGTTAAAGTAAAAAAGGGGGGAAGAGAATTGACAAACTCTTGTAGCATGATTCTTGTTCTATCTGTACAAAATTGTTATAATGATATATACAAATGTATATTATTTATCCATGTACAAAGGGTCCTATGCCCCAATAGCAATAGTTGCTATTTTTGTAGGGTCGTTTTACCAATTTGCTAACATTTGATTCATGATTGTTATCTAGTTATCTTTGAACACTTTGGGAACATTTTGGGAATATTCATTCATTCATTCATATGCACAAACTCTTTTATAATGATGCAATGAATAATAACATTTGTCTTGTGTTTGTATTGCTGACCCCAGGAAGCGCTGCCCAAGGTTCAGCCATCAGCCAAGCGGGAGGGTTTTGCCACCATCCCAGACGTGACATGGGACGATGTGGGCGCACTGGAGGGGGTCAGGGAAGAACTCACAATGGCAATTGTGGTAAGATATCTTGATTTGATTTGATTTATTCATTTCCACACTTTTTCAATAACATACAATATCTCGTGGGTCAAAGCAAGATATTTGAACACGTTATCATTTTCCGTTGATTAATAATTCTGTGAACTGTTAGCCTAATGTAAGTGTTTTGCCACCATCCCGGACGTGACGTGGGACAATGTGAGTGGGGGCACTGGGGAGGGGGTGTTAGGGAGGAACTCACATTGGCAATCGTGGTGAGTAGGATGTGCCAGAACTTAAAACTTTATTTATTTTTTATTTTTTTCAATTTTCCATTTCAATTTTATTTCCAATATATAAAACAACAACATCAAAATTACGAAATATTTAAGTGCAAAATTAATTCACAAATTAGATATCACATTCTTACTTAGATATGATGGAGTACTATCATTATAATCGTATAATTAATACAATTGGAAATATGGAAAGCCTGTAGAGTGCAGGCTTGAATATGTTATAGAATATTTCTATGATGTGTTTTTACTGTCAGAATGAATCAGCAATAGCTTTTGTGTGCATATCATCTAGTATTCTACAATGCTTGATCTTTCCTTCTAATTTCAAAGGGTCCATGTTAGTGTCTTGTGTTTTTTTCTCATTGTAGAAATGTCTTCTCCCAAGTTCATATCTACTTCAACTTTAATCAATCCATCATAGAAATGTGTACACAATATATAAAATAAAAAAATTGTATAGTCTACTGAACTAACTCACTTTGCTATTCTAGACTAAAAATCCATAACTTGTTTGTGTTTTTTTTTTTTTTACTCCTCTAGGCACCAGTAAAGAACCCTGAAGCCTTCCAAGCCCTTGGCCTTACCAACCCCCCAGGGATTATGCTAGCAGGGCCCCCAGGATGTGGGAAAACATTACTTGCAAAGGTGAGAAGGCTTTAACTTTGACCATACTAGCACTTGCCCTATTGCCTGGGGCAAGTAAAAATTAATGTCGGGCAAGTCAATTTTCATAAATGACCTAGTTTGGTAGCCTGATCAGGCAAATAAATCATTGGTTAACTACGATAGAATAATGTAATTCCTAGCGTGTACATCTCATCTAGAAGTAAATGGGCTGCATGGGCAAGTAAAATGTGAAAAGTTATGATTTTACTTGCCCGAATGGGCCAGTAGAGAAGAAAGTTAGTGTGGAGGCTTGCCATACTATAAGGGAGTTTTCCTGAGTTCATAGCCAATGCTACAAATGAACTTTTTTTTTGCCTTGTTGCCCAGTCAGGCAAGTTAACACAAGATAATTTTACATTTGAGTCTCAGGAAACCTGCATCTGTTGGCCCGAGCAAAGAAAAGCATAACAAATTATGTTATATTTGGTTGCCCAATCGGGCCAGTGGATTTAAGGATTGATGAAATTTGGTGGCCCAAAGTATATCTGTAATGGCTCCTGGCCAACGGGCCTGTGCTAATTTTGAGCACCGTCATAGCTCTGTTTCATTAAATGCTGTTGTAATTGTGAGATACATCAAAATCTGTATCCCTTTAGATCATTACATGACTGGTATAGCCTAGTCCAGCCTCGAGGCCGAATGTTAAACGAATGGGAAGGTTATATTTTATGGTGGACTTGGCCTCAGATAATGGTAGACTAGACTACCTGTACAACACTGGATGGATCCAGTGCATATTCTCCTGAAATTTCTTCTGATTGGACAGTGTTGAATTTGATAAGCAATGTTATTCTGTAGTTAACAAACGATGTTTCTTTTAGCATGATGTTTCATTTGTATTGTTACTTCATAAGGATTAAAATGTTGAAATGATTTGTATTGTGATCAAAAGTTTTAAAATGTTAATACTTGAAACAATTTTTCCTTTTCTTTTTCCCAATGCGTTTTCAGGCTATTGCTAATGAGTCTGGAATCAACTTCATATCAGTCAAGGGACCAGAGCTGATGAATATGGTAAGATCAAACTAGTACTGTAGCATGTTGTAACTTTGACAAAGTTAACCCATTGTCTACAGGAACCTGGTGGTCTATGTACAAAGTCTTCGGGAAGTCCATAATATTGAAAGGAACTGGTTTCAGTTTTCTGAATTTCTCTTAAGTTATAAAGATATTTATGATTGCAGTTTTTGTATTTGAAAGTCTCCCTTGGATACCTTCAACTGTTTACAAAGAAAGTGCAATAAGTTAGCGAATATCACTTTGCGTTTTCGCTCATTGCTCGGTCATATGACATTCATTTATCATAGAATTTTTACTCATCACTCGGTGGACATATTAGAACACAGAAATAAAAAAAAACTGTATCAACCCCTTTGTCAGGTTTTGCACATGTCAACAAAGTTACTAGATCCCTTTAATTTTGTGCTACAGTATGTAGGAGAGAGTGAGCGAGCTGTGCGGCAGTGTTTCCAGAGGGCCAGGAACTCTGCTCCCTGCGTCATCTTCTTCGATGAGCTGGATGCACTGTGTCCTCGCAGATCAGATGTTACTGACGTGAGTCACTATTCTGTATTGTATCTTGTAAACGTTCTAAATAATTCAAACATATAAATAAACTGACCAGAAATATATTGTGATTAAAAATGAGCAAAGAAAATGGGATCCCTTTGGAATCCCATTTTTTTTGCTCATTTTTAATTCTTTTAAATGGATTTTCTATTTGTCCCATTCTTATTCAGTACTTTTGCATTTGTATTGATTCTGCTAGGAGCTTGGATAAAATGCTACGGGCCTTTCTTGACGAGTTTTTTGGGGGAAGGTTGTAGTATTTTTGTTTTTTCATTGTTAACAGCATGAACTATATATCATTCTTTAAGAAATAATTCTATAAGTGAATAATACAGTGAATGATGCCAAGGAAACAGAAAAGTATATTAATATAATTTAGCTGAAAAGGGAAATTTTCTTAGAAAACAACAGAGCATCAGAGAATTAATAATGGACATGTACTTGTTATAATAATAGTTCTCCCATGGAGATTTTCTAACAATGGTGTTAGTCTGGTTTGAGTACCCGGGTTGTTAATCAGCAGCTGAATGACACAGGCGGATAAACTAGGAAATAAGGGATATATTCATGTAACTTAGCTGAAAAAGACATCTTTGTTAATTACTGAGAGAATCAAAAGTTGTCTTATACTTGTGTAACAATTGTTCTTTGATTATGATTGTGATATTGTTGTTAGTCTGTCTGGCTAGAGTCCCTGAGATATGAACCAGCTACTGACTGGGAGGATTAGAAACCGGGAAAAGGAGAACATATTCAGATAATTTAGCTGAAATAGACATCTTTGTAATGATACTGAGAGAATCAAATGTTTTATAATGATTGTTATTCCGACTTCCATTATGATTCTGATATTGTCAGTCTGGTTCGAGTGCCCGAGTTGTGAACCAACTGCTGACTGAGATGGACGGATTAGAAGCCAGGAAGCAGGTCTTCATCATGGGTGCCACCAACAGACCAGGTAAGCACATACACATATATTGCATAATAATCTTTGAATGTTTCCAATGCGAAGAATAACTTGAAGAGGAAGTTTAGGCCACACCACATAGAAATGTTGGAGCGAGGAGTTGGTCCTTTTTTGAGGACCACCACTCTTCCAAGAAAGAATCTATGTGGTGTGGCGTAAACAACTATTCATTTTTTTCATAGACAATGGAATTAACAACTACATGTGATTGAATAATGAATGTTACATCGGAAGATAGCGGTGAAGAATCCTCAACAATGCCTTTTATACAGAGAGTTGCAACATGAATGGTCCGAATACTGGAAACAACATGGCATCAGAAATGTAGTTGTTGCATGCTTGCAGTGAAATGTGACAAGATTTAAATTGTATGTGGTGTGTTAAATTTTGTTTCAACACTTTGTTTCCATTTTTGTGACTGTTCGAACTCTACTGAACTGTTAACAAATGTAAAAAAGGATAATAATCTCTTCTATCTTGTCTTGATGCCATTTATTTAAGGGTGTGTTGTATGGTACAGTATGAATAATGCATACATTTAAAGCTTTTTGTAAGCATATAAGATGCATTTATTGTCAATTTAAATTATCAATAATTATTTACAATCATATTCAAAATTTGTGTTTTACAATGTGGACATTATTTCCATTTTCTCATCTTTTCCAACAGATATCATAGATCCTGCTGTGTTGAGGCCTGGCAGAATGGATAAGATCCTGTATGTAGGGATCCCTAGTGCAGAGGACAGGGTGGCCATTCTTACAACCATCACTAAGGTGAGTCAATTGTTCACAACACTTGTTTTCACTTTGTTGTTCGTTCCTTCAAAACGAATTCAAATCTCCTTGAAAATAAATGTTTGAATAGGTTGATCATGAGTCTGTGTTTGATCATCCCACTCTCTATGTACATGTAAAACATGGGTTAACTCTACAGAGAACATTGATATAGAAGAGGACTGATAATATTTTGTATTCAAGATATTTGAACACGTTATCAGTTTCCATTGATTAATACTAATGTGAGCTGTTAGCCTCATGTCATTGTATTGCCACCATCACAGACATGACATGGGACGATGTGAGTGGGGGCACTGGGGGGGGGGGGGGTGTTAGGGAGGAACTCACATTGGCAATCGTGGTGAGTAGGATGTGCCAGAACTTTAAAACTTTATTTTGTATTTTATATTTTGTTCAATTTTCCATTTTAATTTTATTTCCAATATATAAAACAACAACATCAAAATTATGAAATATTTAAGTGCAAAACATGGGTTAACTCTACAGAGAACACTGATATAGAAGAGGACTGATAGTATTTTGTATTCATACAACTAAAACATTCTCTGCAATGTAATGTTTTGAAACCCTGATAAAATAAAATATTAATTCCAATATATTTACTTTATCCAAAAAGGTTATTGTAAAATTGATTTTGTGATGTTTCACACATCAATCCTGGTTAATCTTCATTTTCAGAATGGTACAAAGCCACCTCTGGAGAGTGAAGTCAACTTGGAGCGCCTAGCTAACGATGAGAGAACAGATGGATTCACGTAAGTTGGTTTCTTGTACCTCATAATACAATACTAGCCATCATTTTATAGTATAGAATAATGCAATCTGTAATATTTGATGACGTTTATTTGGATCGAGGATATGGCTGCCTGAGTTCTTTTAAGTGGATTCATGCTATCATTTTATTCCAATCTTGTTGACCCTAATTTTTCTGAGGTAAATTATTATTTAAATAAAATTATTCAGCTCTATGTAAATAATATGACCAGGGCCCCATTGCAGAAAGAGATGCAATTGATTGTAAAGTCACAATTGATTGTAAGCCAGATCATGTGACTAAATGCACAAATCTGATTGGTTGAAATGGGCAAATTTTCTGACTTACAATAAATTGTAACGATTGTATCTATTTCTGCAACGAGGCCTAGAAGTAACAGTAATACTCAAAACTTTGAAATGGTTCCTATTGAATAACTTTATTCCTCTTGATGATTATCTATTATTGGTTCATTTTGATTAGTGACATGGTACAGCATGGTACTTGAGGAAGGTGATAAAGAGTTTTTCCACTATAAATTACTTCCCATCTTGCATGAATACATAAGCAAAAACTGCAAATAATGAATTTATGTTTTATTTCCCTTTTATCTACAGCGGAGCTGATCTTGCAGCCTTTGTGAGAGAGGCATCTATGAATGCCTTGAGGAAGGTGATAAAGATGGGTACATTTCAGGCGAGAGGCGATCCATCTGGTAGGAGGGACCCACCAAACATTATGGTTTCCGGGGAGGACTTTGAGGCTGCCTTCAGGAAAGTAAAACCATCCGTCTCCAGAAAGGTAAGATTTGTGGATTTACCCAAATATATTAGCAAATTTCTATTGTATTATATCCAGAAGCTATGGTTAGCAGAAACACCATGTAACATAATGTTATTTAATAATAATCTTTATATATATAATATATATATTTCATTTAAATTTTCATAAAAGGTTGAATTTACCATGATGTAAATAGACCAAAATATGATCTACATTGTACAGTGTACCGAGGTAGCGACATCAACTTCTTTTGTTTCAACAAAGTAATGGTTCTAAACAACTTGTCCTTTCGTTCAGGCTTTTGGTTATTGGTTATAGTTGGACGATTGCCTTTCTTAGCAACCACGTGGGCACAATTTGTTCACTCGCTTGACATTGTTTAGAACCACTACCCATGGCAATTAATAGCTGTGATGTCACATTTTTGGTACGATTCTGAAGTTCATATGTTTATTGTTTATCTTTGACATGACTGTGCAGGATCGGGTGATGTATGATCGCATGAGGACAGGCGTTCTGAGGGATGTGCTGCCCAGTAAGCCAGAGGCCGGAGAGAATAGCGACGGAAAAACAACTGGGTCATGATAGAAAGAAACTGACAACAGTCTTTTCCAAAGTCTTCCAACTGCTGATGTACTATTTTTCTTACCTAGAGCATGTACAGTATACTTGAAGAGGATGTTGACGGTACAAACTCTTTCTTGGAAAATTCTCCTGATGATGATCAGAACATACAGATTAAAACTTTGGAGCAATGAGTGGGTCCTTTTTTAGGACCACCAGTCTTCCAAGAAAGATGTATACATGGTGTACTGGAAACTTTCTATTAAATCATTTATACAGTGGAAATACAGTGGAACCTCTTTATAATGAACTCTGTTCTATCTAAAAAATGTCTACATGGTGTAATGGAAACTTCCTCAAAAATCATTTATACAGTGGGACCTCTTTATAACGAACTCTGTTCTAACGAGGTATCTGATATAGCAAGGCTATTTTACAGGTCCAGGTTCTATGTATTTCATTATTTGTAAGACCTGATAGGAGATATCTGATATAATAACAAGGTAACAATTGGCTCGAGGTGCTCTTTATAACGAGGTTTCACTGTACTGTTAATTAACGTCTTGCTAGAAACTGTAGTCTTGACTTTTCTGTACTGACTGCTCAAGGCAAACATGAGAAGTGTTGTTTGTAAACAGATTTTCTCTGTATGCAGGAAAGCAGGAGTTTTGTCATCTCCAGCACTGTACCTGTAATTGTTTTAAATTTTGCTTTTAACTTGTATATTTTTTTTTTTTACAAAAAGCTAATTTATTAGATTTGTCCTAAATTACATTTGCCTGTCTTCCTGATTTCTGATAGAGTAAATTTTGAATATGTATTCCACGTGCTCAACTAGTCTTTTTTATTCAGCAAATCTGGTTATGTATCCTAGGAGCAAATAAATCTAATATTCATATATCATTGGACAGTTAAGCCGATTTAGTTTGGCACATTATATTCTCGGTTGGAGCCTTCTCTGTGAGAAAATAATTATTTCTTACTCTAGAAATATTAAAATCTAATTGAAAACATTTTCTCCAAAGATCAAGAAGTGTCTTGGCGCTCTTTTCTTTCTCGAACGATGATATATTTATCACTGAATTGCTATTTTAGGTGAGTTTTTAAAGAAAATTGTCCCAGAAGGCTGTGGTGCCCAATAGCTCCTGTGGAACTTTACCAGGATGTTGAGACAATTTGTAAATTTGTTAAGTTCAACTTAACTCTAACAATTATCAAGGAGCCTTAAAATAATTGTTATATTTATTAGCTTTTGTATGTTTTATTCCGGCAAAACTATACTTTAGTAAGCTTAGAGAATTTTGGTCGCTAACTTCAATTTTCGTACTGCCCAATAAATCTAACTTATATAGCCACTAAATCTAACCATAGCCACTAAATCTGGGTTATAGCCACTAAATCTGACCTATAGCCACCAAATTTAGGGTTAGGGTTAGGGTTGAAGTTAAGGTGGTATCTCACCGGGCTGGAGACTAGTTGGCGACTCAGTCTCCGCTGGTCGCGGAGACGTCGCCACGACGTCTCCTGGAGACTAGACGGGTCTCCGGGGAGTCGCGGGAAAATCAAACATGTTTGATTTTCGACCATCAGTCGCGGAGACTAATTTTGTCCAAGGCGACTGAGAGGAGACGTTGCGGAGACGTCTCCGCGACACTACTTGACGTTGCTTGACCCACTTTAGAGACCATGTGACTAGAGTTCTTTATCATTTGGTACAGTTTGTTCCTGCGGCGACGTCTCCGCCGGTGAGATACGCACTTTAGCGACCAAAATTCTCTAAGCCTACTAAAGTATAGTTTTGCCTTTATTCCTAGGCTACAAATGGCTCTCCATAGGTTGAACTTAATTCAACTTAGAATCTTTGTGAAACACCCCCTGGAGTTTCCCCACCTAGATTACTATGATGTTTTAGAGAATACATTGTATACAAAGTTATAAATCTATAACATATTTACTATCCCTGGATTGATGGGTGATTCTATGCCTCGTAATATGTTTTGTAATATGTACATTTATGTAAATTGCCAACGCGTTTCTGATTATTACCGTTATTAAAATCAATAACTCTTTTACATCAGTAGAAGTATTGTTATTTCTTTTATTTCATCATTGATTATAAATCATACATTCAAATGAAATCTCTGATTAAATCAACTTTACTACCTCTCACTTTTTCTATCAAGAAAGCAAGAATATGAAAAATATGAAAAAAATAAACAAATACAAATCAGCGCTATATCATCAAGGCATCATATGCACATTATCCGCATGCCCCTTTCAGCTGAGAGTTAATTTTAGAAATTCTGAAATAACTTCTGTTTGTCATACTCGTTCACTTTTAATAGCTGCATCTTATACAGAAATCAATACAGAAATCAAATGACAGTAGAAAAATTACAAAAACAATGAAAATCACTTTAAATAAACATACCTACTAACTACTCTATTTAGCCATTCATGAGGCAGAACTCACTATTTGAATGCCCAATGACAATGGCAAATATATTTATATCAAGTGTTGAACACAAATTTTCTGATCTTAGAGATGACAAACGACAACAATATTTTAACTTCAACATGTAAGTGATTTTTTTGTGGTCAGGATCACATATATTTTGTGATTAACTTCAATTTCTATTGTCCCAGTAATCGTAGATTCATTTCACATCACAGCATTTAATCATGATTATACATATGAACACATGATTTCAGTGCAACTGAAGCATTTAATTTCGGTTGTGCTGACATACATATGATTATTTTTCTCTACACATTCAGACAAATTTGCACAATCATAGTTTGACAAGTATCTGAAATGTCATTAAACAATGACACCATATGAGTACTTCACATTAATGCTGGTCTTACAATGTAGGTTACTGTCTCCACAAATAACGTAAAACAAAATATAACTAAATAAAGAGAACTATAAAGAATCATCGTGACGTTCAATACGTACAAACTATCAGAATAGAGATGATGACAATTCAAATAATTCAAATCATCAGAAATGCTAGTACCGTATTTGTCGGTGTATTAACCGCTCCGGTGTATTAACCGCACCCACTAAAAAAAAAAAATTTTTTTTTTTTTTTTTTTTTTTTTTTTTTTAAAGTGCGGTTAATACGGTCGTGTATTAACCGCACCCCCTTTTTTTCTTTTTTTTTTTGAAAAAAGGTGCGGTTAATACACCAGCAAATACGGTATCCGAGATTCCCCTTTGGCCCAATGTTAGACGTTGAACACTTTTTAGAAAGTCTGTCTCAACAAATTCATGGAAAAACAATGCTAATCCGACTGCTTCAAAACATTTTATTATACTTCAAATGATTAAATCATTTATATTCAATATTACATGGACCTCAAAGCTTTAAATATAACCCATACATAATAGTTTTTCATTAAAAACAACCATGAAATTATAGACAAACTTAATTATATGCCTCGAAACAATGATTCTTAACAGCAGTGCATAATGAATGTCTTTATCAAAACTATATTTCTTTCAGTGTACAAAATATGTGACTAAGTCGCATTTATTTTCAATGATCATTTTGTTTTACACAGCTACATGTGCATATATTGGCTGTGGTAATAGTACGAGAAGTGATCAAAATAGAATGATTCTAATAACAAAATACAAGATTAATTTCTGCAAGCGCCTCAATCAAATATAAGATAAAATGATATTATTATATTACTACCCCATCCTCCTCACTCCCAAGTGGAGTCAATGGTACAATTACAAATACACAGTGGAGCCTTGTTATAACAAAGACCATGAAATTATCTTGTTCGTTATATATAAGTGGGTCTTTGTGGCTCAATGGGTTGGTTGAGCACCGGTCTAGCAATCTGGAGGTCTCAAGTGGGTCTTTATGGCTCAATGGGTTGAGCATCGGTCTAGCAATCTGGAGGTCTCGGGTTCGTTTCCTGGCAAAGCCTATTTTTCTTTGAACATTTTCAATCATTAAAATTTTTCTAGTCAGTTTCCTCTCTGTTTGAATTCATAAGTGGGTCTAGTTACATCCTAGCTCTTTATAAGGAGGTTCCACTGTATAGATACATAATGTACGTACATGTACTAACAAAATTCAGGGAGATATTTCATGCAAAATTGTAATATCTAAATACGACATTTAATTGAGTAGATCTAGATGGTTGTTCAATAGGCTCTTTCCCAATTCATTTATACTTCATTCATTAATCCATCCATTCTCCCATGGTCCTGAAATACCATAATCAAGTCACGTTTGCTGGGTTAATGATTGTATACCTCACTTGCGAACACTTGCCCAACTTATATCACTCACACTTTGGTGACAAATGTCATGCAGAAAATGAAATTGAACAAAGAAGTTCACCAGCAATAGGAAAAGTAATCAAGAGTACTTTCCTGATGAAACCACACATTTACTCGTATAGATGTATAGATATATAAATCAATATTTAAATATGTTGGATATGTTATCTTGTAGCATGCTCTTTGGTTTCAACTTGAAACTACATGGGCACTGACCGAAAAATCGGTGTTAATACTTTGTAACAGTACTCTTAGCTTGCTACAGTTATTTTTACTTCTATTACAAGCGTACATTCATGAATAGCATAATATACCGATGCAAATTATCATTCATCCAGTAGATAAAACATATAAATCAACTGGAAAACTTACTATTTGTAAGAGATGCCAACGCATCGGTGCATGACGATTTGTCCACAGCCTATGCATGTATATAGACCGATCACCCCTTTGAAGAGTTGCCAAATGAAGCCGATTGTTAATCGGCCAAATATCGCTCTTAGAAATAGTAATAGTTTTCCAGCTTCTTTGATTTTCAATATGTTCTAGCATGATATCCCCATTCCAATTGTGAACGGACAGAAAACAGAGCTTTGTATAAACTTATAAAGTGAGAAAATTCATATTGTTTTTATTTAAGAACAATGCAATGGGCTAGAGTCTAGTTGTAGCTGGTGACTGGCTAGGCGCTATAGCACGAAACATAAGTCTGTACATGGTATATGCTCATGTGCGTAAATGATGATCTAGGTACATAATTTGGATATATCAAACAAAACTTATACCTTGTACTCAAAACTCATATTTCATTTTAAATTTGCAAGTAATGGGCAGTGGAGACGAAAAGTCCGAAGCTAAGGCTAGAAAATTCTACATTTCAAAAATGGGGAGCTACAAAGACGCACAAAATAGAAATCTATCAATTTTCCCACCACCATAAAATATACAGATCAATCTTAAATTTAGGACAGAGTAGACATTGTATTGCTGCTACGGCTAGGATAGCCGTATACTCCAATCCTCCCCGATATTGACGCCTGGTTTGCGTATCGTCAAGACCTCCCGATTGTGGGAGCTTGTGAAAGACAGTTCTGAAGTGCCGCCTGGGAGATGAGAGAGGTGGAAAGGAATCGGAAGATGATAGTTGTTAGAGGTATAATAATAATAGTAGGTTCGATTTTAATAACACTTTTAAACACTTTTAAATTCAATCTTTAAATATCTCCAAAATTAGGGAGAAATTTGACAAATCAAAATCTATTTCATTCTTCTTTTACCACAAGCCAAACAACAAGATACAGGAGAAATGTGGAAACGCCAAGAGATTTTAGCTGAATTTTGACAAAGTTACTAGCTTCCTTTAGGAAAAATAAGAAAACAAATAATTGCTAGTACTTACTTGAAGAGGTAAGTTGCACTCTTTTAGGCACAGACTTGACACCTACAATGATGACCTTCTCCAGCCAGGAATCGGTTTTGAAACCTCCACTGAACAAAGCTCTGAAAGAAACAAAACGTCGCACATTAGCATGAAAGTTGCGGTACACTGGTACTCTATAAGAAGCATCATTGTAATATTTACAAAATTGACTAAAGTAGAAGACAGCTTACAGATCTGGAGGTAAATTACATTTATTGCGCACAAATGGTTCTTTGTAAAAACAAAATTAACAATTGTGATGCACACTTGTGAACAGTTGCGTAGCGTGGTAAGACTGATATGGGGGGGGGGGGGGGGGGGGGGGCACTACACCTTATGTTTTTCTTAATTTTTGAAAAAAAAATTCCCCTTATGTTTTTGTATTGCTTTGTTCAAATTATTGGGGGGGGGGGGGGGGGTGGCACTGGTTCAAGTGTTTATATACTGTTGTTGACCCTGATATAACGAGAAAACTGTCATAATAACATAATTGTCAATGGTCTATAGCTTCTCATTATAATGAGGTTCCTCCATATTTTACTTTGACTGCAGGGTGTTGGTAGCGAAGGTGAATCGTCGGTCGATGTATCTCTGCTGCCGGTATTTGTATAATTTTGATTGCTTCTAATGTGTATTTATTACTGCTCATATTTTTGTCAAGTTGTGGAAAGAAACTGAATTCAATGGTAAAAACATTTTCTGGTGAAAAAACAACAACTGATATCCGCCTATTTGGAGATCAAAATTATAATCTCTATTTCATAGGAGAAAATTAATTTCCACCAATTATTCAGTTATTCCATTGGTGTTCCACAGCAACATTGATCAAGGTGAATCAGTCAATAATTGACACCAGTGAAACATGTATCATACAAGAATGTATCAATACAATACAAAGTACACATATTATCCCAATGACCTATATAATATACATGAATATACATAATGCGTTTTCTGTTATTATTATTTATAAACCCCACGCAGAATTAAACAGAGCAGTTGTAACAAATGAAGATAAATACAAGACAGTATGATCACTATCTGTAAATATTGATCATTGGTCTTTAATCTTGCATGAGCTTTTCCCCCTTCCAATGTGATTGAGTGCACACAGGAAGGTCTACTGTCATGCTACATACATCAGAAGGGGTTGGCACTGGTACAAGTGCTTTATATACTTTTGTTGACCATCGGCCAAGCCCCTACTCATCAAAGGACTAAACTGAAAGTGGCCAGAGTGCCTGAACCGAAAGCCTGAACCGAATGCCTAAACCGAATGCCTGAACCGAATGCCTAAACCGAATGCCTGAACCAAATGCCTAAACCGAATGCCTGAACCGAATGCCTAAACCAAATGCCTAAACCGAATGCCTGAACCGAATGCCTAAACCAAATGCGGACAAGAATGGGGCTGTGAAGGGCCAACATGGGCAAGATGGGGCTATGCCCATGAAGGAGATACCCTCTGCAACTGCGGAGCGGCCCAGACAATGGACCACATCTTGCAGCGCGGTAGGAGTGGGCTACACGGATGAAGACCTGGCCCTCGTGAATGAGACGGCCATCGCAGCAATCGCACGACGGAAGGATTTAACTCTTTAACGTGCCAGGGATTTTATTGCTCTATGGCATTTGTGTGTATTGTAACTTGCGAGCTTGGCACTCAAGGAGTTAATTTAGAAACTTGATCAGAGGAGACACAAACGAACGAACGAACCCTGATATAACGAGAAAACTGACATAGCAACATAATTGTCAATGGTTCCTAGCTCCTCATTATAACGAGGTTCCACTGTATCTTACTTTGACTGCAGAGTGCTGGCAGCGTAGGTGAATCGCCGGTGGATGTATCTCTGCTGCTGGTATTTGTAGCTGTAACCGTCATCAATGAACAGAGTGCCCTCCGCAGTACCCTGAAGCAAGATTAAAGAGCAGATAACGTAAATTATATTTTGATGATAATTTCACATTTTTTATAACTTTGGGGCTACAAAAATAACATCATGCAAAACTGCCAATAATCAACATGTCTAATGTAGGGAGGTTTCAAATGATCAAGGAGAATGATCACACAAGAATGTATCAATCTTATGAAAGATTGAGAGAATGGTTTACCTCATTTATCAATCTTATGAAAGATTGAGGGAATGGTTGACCTCATTTATCAATCTTATGAAAGATTGAGGGAATGGTTGACCTCATTTATCAATCTTATGAAAGATTGAGGGAATGGTTGACCTCATTTATCAATCTTATGAAAGATTGAAGGGAATGGTTGACCTCATTTATCAATCTTATGAAAGATTGAAGGGAATGGTTGACCTCATTTATCAATCTTATGAAAGATTGAGGGAATGGTTTACCTCATTTATCAATCTTATGAAAGATTGAGGGAATGGTTTACCTCATTTATCAATCTTATGAAAGATTGAGGGAATGGTTTACCTCATTTATCAATCTTATGAAAGATTGAGGAAATGTTTTACCTCATTTATCAATCTTATGAAAGATTGAGGAAATGGTTTACCTCATTTATCAATCTTATGAAAGATTGAGGAAATGTTTTACCTCATTTATCAATCTTATGAAAGATTGAGGAAATGGTTTACCTCATTTATCAATCTTATGAAAGATTGAGGGAATGGTTTACCTCATTTATCAATCTTATGAAAGATTGAGGGAATGGTTTACCTCATTTATCAATCTTATGAAAGATTGAGGGAATGGTTTACTTCATTTATCAATCTTATGAAAGATTGAGGGAATGGTTTACCTCATTTATCAATCTTATGAAAGATTGAGGGAATGGTTTACCTCATTTATCAATCTTATGAAAGATTGAGGGAATGGTTTACCTCATTTATCAATCTTATGAAAGATTGAGGGAATGGTTTACCTCATTTATCAATCTTATGAAAGATTGAGGGAATGGTTTACTTCATTTATCAATCTTATGAAAGATTGAGGGAATGGTTTACCTCATTTATCAATCTTATGAAAGATTGAGGGAATGGTTTACCTCATTTATCAATCTTATGAAAGATTGAGGGAATGGTTTACCTCATTTATCAATCTTATGAAAGATTGAGGAAATGGTTTACCTCATTTATCAATCTTATGAAAGATTGAGGAAATGGTTTACCTCATTTATCAATCTTATGAAAGATTGAGGGAATAATTTACCTCATTTATCAATCTCATGAAAGATTGAGTAATGGTTTACCTCATTTATCTATATGTACATGTGTTATATGTATCTCTCTATATGTATGTAATTTGTTGAAATTTGTAAGTTGTTTTTAGAGATGTGAAATAAATTGAAGATGTATCTATGTTATATATAAATCATGCATTTCTATCCTTATGTATATTCAATACGCAGACTAAAATTGACTAATTGTACCAAATGGAAATGAATACAAGACGGTATGATCACTATCTGTAAATATTGATCATTTTCATTGGTCTTTAATCTTGCATGAGCTTCTCCCCCTTCCAAAGTGATTGAGTGCACACAGGAAGATCTACTGTCATGCTACGTAATTAGCGGCAATAACTACCTATAGTGACTTCTGGTGAACCGGAAACCTGGTGGGCTCTGTATCAACTCCATGGGGATTGCACAATCTAGTATGGAACAGGTTAACCCATTGCCTAAGGGAACCTGGTGGGTCCGGTATT
This sequence comes from Echinarachnius parma, assembly GCA_037951105.1. Classification (NCBI taxonomy): domain Eukaryota; kingdom Metazoa; phylum Echinodermata; class Echinoidea; order Clypeasteroida; family Echinarachniidae; genus Echinarachnius; species Echinarachnius parma. Next base: position 55,315 of record JBAMJV010002536.1, read on the forward strand.
AGCTATATGGGGGTTGCAACATCTAGAAGGGAACATGTTAACCCATTGCCTACATGACCATGTTAGGTCTTGTATTAACTCAAAGCCGCTTGCAAAATCTGGTAGGGAACAGGTTAGCAATACTCACAGCATTACTCAAGGCCACAGTGAGTGTGTATGGGTCGTCCAGTGACAGAGCGGTGCATCTCCTCACCCTCTCCTTCCGGGGAATGATGGTACCTCCTCGCTGGAAGACTGGGATCTACAAACCAAACAGGTGCAATGTTCCGTGATTATCATTTATTCTTTAAAGGGATAGTTGAGTATTGGTCAAACTTAACTTTAGTAACCAAAACCAGCATCATTACGGTAAAAATTAATAGTTATAACTCCACCATGCTCGAAAGGTATACACAATTACAAACGACTAAGTACAAACCCTGTTATCATTCAAAAAGAGCCATGTTACAACTCAAGAGGGCGCTCTCTAAAAACTCCCCATTTCTTCATACAAAATTGTGCATTTAATGTTTTGTTAAAATAATGATTCAATAGAGATATCATCAACAACTACTTAAAAACCTATTTAGATTTTTTTCAAAGTAGTCTGTAAGCATTTTTTGTATTTTTCTAAAATGTCAAAATGTCCCCCGGCCGGTAGACTGAATAAAATATCTTGAAATCAAATTATTTTTAACTATGAAAGCATTTGAAAGGGAATGATTCTCATTTTGTTCTATTTCTATGGAATATCTCATTTTAGAAAAATCTTACAGTGATATTGGTATATGATTGAAGTCTCAAATATCACTTCTAGAATCTTATAAAGTTAATGGATAACTTAAATAACAAAAGTGGGGTATTATACCACGCACATGTCTATCATGATATACATGTAACACTCCTGACACTATTATTACCCATGGTCATCTGGTACAGTTCAAACCTACACAATTTCTCAACTCCCCAGAAAGCATACTAGCCTTATGCTGCCAATCGAACATGGTACTCCTGAATAGAGAGCAGCAATGTACATTAAATGTCTTGCTGAAGGACATAAATGCAAGGATGACATGAGATATGGCTCGAACATAGGTACCGTGATTGGTCAAGCACCTACCCGATCATGCCACAACACATCTTTCATTATTTTTTCTGTAAGCATGTTATTTTTAGTTCCTCCAAGAATTTATTTATTTGTAATCAACATGATAAGCCTTTTAAGGCTGATTGGTTTAAGCTGATTCTGGCACTTACTCACATGTATGTTTTAATGCTATAATTTGTACTGCTTCTCATGTGTAATTATTCATGTACCAAATGAAGATGAATACAAGACAGTATTATTACTATCTGTAGATACTGATCATCATCATTAGTCTTTAATTTTGCATGAGCTTCTCCCCCTTCCAATGTGATTGAGTGCACACAGGAAGGTCTACTGTCATGCTACATAATTGGCAGCCAATTGCCTACTGCATTCAACCAATAGGATTACTTGTATAAAGCACACTCACACATTACACTATTTAAAGCCGTGTTAAGCTGCAGTTACTATAAAAGTTTACCTTGTTGAGATCTGCATTCATGTTATGTGTGGCGGGACCTCTGTACATGAAGTAGGAGTCCACGTCGTACCAAGGCTGGAAAGAAAGAAGAAATAGTAGAGCATTATAAGATCGGTGCGTGACAACCCGTCCACAGCCTTATAGGCCCGTATTCACAAAGGAGGTTTGTACAAACCCCGGTTCAAACCGCGGTTTACATCTATGGAATGCCAATTGTAAACTGATGGAGAGAGAATGTAAATTCCTTACTTGTTAACAATGTTGATGGTACACATTCTCTCTCCATCAGTTTACAATTGGCATTCCATAGATGTAAACCTCGGTTTGAACCATGGTTTGTACAAACCTCCTTTGTGAATACGGGCCATAAAGACTGCTCTCCCCATCAGAGAGTTGCCAGATGGAGCTGGATGTTAATCTGTGAAATGAAGCACCTACAAAGGTAAGTTTTCCAGCTATTTGGTTCAAATGTTTTCTCAAAATCAAATACAGTAAATCATAGGTATATAGAGACCACCTGAGGAAAACAAGTGGTCACTGTAGACAGGTGACATCTATACACAGGTTCCATAACAGTATCTGCAGGGGATCACTTTAGGTGGCCACTAAAAGCAGGTTGGCTGCTAAAGACAGGAGTCTGCTAAAAACAAGTTTTGACTTTAGTCTTGAATGGGCTAATATATATGGACAATCAATTAAATAGTAATAATTACTTCTTGTTGGCCTCTACAGAGTGTTTCAGAAAAAGCGGAACCCAGAGTGCCCTCTGCAGTACCCTGAAGCAACATTAAAGGGACTTAGTAACATTGTCTAAATCCTCAAAATAAAATTTTAATTCTAGCGGTTCCCTCATACCTTGTTGTATTCGTATTAACAATAAAATCATGGGACCGGTTGCGGTTTTTCAAATTTCCATTTCGTTACAGAGATATGTACGATCAAAGTATTCAGATAAGAAAAACTCCCCCGGAGTTCTGAAACCGTGTACAAAGTGAGTGCAGTGAGTTAGTGAATATCACTTTGCATTTTCGCTCATAACTTGGCCATGCAATGTCCATTTGACTTGAAATTTTCACACAATACCCTGTGGACATATGAGATAACAACAATATACATTGCATCAACCCTTCATCACTTTTTGCACATGTCAACAAAGTTACTAGATCCCTTTAAATAGCAGATAACTAAAATTATATCTTGAAGACAATTTCAAATTGTTTATACCTTTGGGGCTACAAAAATAACACCATGCAAAACTGCCAATAATCACATGTCTACTTAAAGGGATCTAGTAACATTGTCCAAATCCTCGAAATCCAATTGGAATTCTAGAAGGTTCCCTCATCCCTTGTTGTATTTGTATTAACAATAGAAGCATGAAACAGGTTTTTGTTTTTCGAATTTCCCTTTCGTAAAAAAGATATTTACAATTGAAGTGTTCAAATGTTAAACTGATCCCACTGGATAGTCGTAAACGTGTACAAAGTCAATGCAATGAGTTAGTGAATATCACTTTGCATTTTTGCTCATTACTCGGCCATATAACTTCCATTTAACTTGTAATTATCACACAATACCCAGTGGACATATCAGATAACAACAATATATATTTTATTAACCATTCATCAATTTTTGCACATGTCAACAAAAGTTACTAGATCCCTTTAAGGGAGGTTTCAAATAATCAGGGAGATGTATCACACAAGATTGGATTGGAAATAATTCTTAACGACACCGCAACACTAGTGTGTCATATAGTGTCATACAGGTAAGCTTATACCCCAAATAGAGTAAAGCTATCTCTCAAGTAAGGCATTAATGCCCAAATAACAATTTTTCAAACTACACAAAATATTTACTAAGCGGGACCACGACGGGTCAAAACAATTCACCTATTCCCGCACTATTATTTAAATGTGTAAACACCCACCGGGATTTCTCCCTGCTCTTTACGAAAAAAATGAGATGTGTTCTTTAGCGTGCATGAGGATTGGTATCACACAAGAATATATCAATCTTATCAAAGATGAAGTAAATGTAGTACGTCATTTACCTAGATGTAATATATAAATAATGCATTTTCTATCCTTATGCAGACTACTAAATGGAGTAACTGTACAAAATGAAAATGACTACAAGACAGTATGATCACTATCTGTATATTATATTGATCATTTTCATTAGTCTTTGATCTTGCATGAGCTTTTCCCCCTTCCAAAGTGATTGAGTGCACACAGGAAGGTCTACTGTCATGCTACATACATTATAAGCAAGAACTGCCTATAGTGAACCTGGTGGGCCCTGGATCAACTTTATGGGGATTTCAAAATCTAGTAGAGAACAGGTTAACAATACTCACAGCATTTATACTCAATGTTTATTCAGTGAGTGTGTATGAGATATTCAGTGAGAGAATGTTACACCTTCATACTTCTATTTTCAGAAAAAGCGGAACACAACTTTGCCAAGTGATATCTCATCGAATAGATATAATTATATGTATTGCAATATATCATTAGAAAGACAATTTATTCTACTTTCATATGATACCACAGCTGTAATGATTGAGCTTGTGGTCATTGAACTGCAACCATTTAAAATTAGCCATGTCAAAATTACTTTGCGCACGAGAGATACACCTATTGATCAACACAGTCACAAAGAGTGGTAATTCTTTAAAACCTTTCCTTTGGTTATTTTGTCTTGTCTTAATCATTGTCAAACTGGCTGACTTTTTAAATCAGTGCCTTGCCTGACCATGCAACTGACCACTGCGTCCACAGCGTGTTTTCTTGAGTCACTGAGTGGAATCGCTCTGGGCCAGAGTCTCCAGCAAGTTGCTGCAATGAGGCTATTCTTTTCCCCCGATTTCCCCCGATCATGATGTACCCTCCAAATCAACAATTTGGAGTAATGTTAGGAAGTTTGAAATGAATGAATTTAAGTAAGGGTTTTGGCCGGAGAAGGTCAGTTGGACACCACAGACCATCAATGAAGTCCAACAGGTGCTACATTACAACTCCTATGTTTAATTCTTTGCATTGCAATTAAATATGATTAATTTATACAATATACTCTCATGGCCAAACAACTTGTTACCTTACTCTTTTAAAGTCATTCACATTTATGCACGCAAGATGCCATCATAACATATTTGGTATCAAACGAAAGAGTATGAATTCATCTTTTAAATGAGCAACACAAATATAGCAGTACAAAATCACATATCTTATTACTGGTAGACAAAGTTGGATTCCGTTTTTGTTTTTTTCATAAACACTCTGTATAGTAAGGTTGCCTGCTACAGACAGGTGCCTACTATAGACAGGTTTGAATGTAGTTTTGAATGGGTTGATATCTGGACCATTACCAAGTAATACTTACATCTTGGCCAGGGAAGTAGATTGATGTAGCTCTTGAGCCCTGCTCAGTGATTGGTCTGACAAGTAAAGCCTCACCTAAAACGAGAGGAAAATCCAGAGTAGAAAAGGGCAAGTGTCATTTCATTGATTCAGCCGTAACAATTCTTGTTACGATATACCGGATCAAAGCAATCATTCTGCTCTCACATCTGGGGGGATGGCCAGGAAGAGTGACATAGCGTGGGCATACTGAATTAGGGGGAGGCATGTCAAATATTAGGGGGTAGGCTAACTCTTTGTATATATCTATTTCTTACACTTCAGTTTTTAATCGCTTTTGTCAACTTATTGGTGGAATTCAAGATGTTTTCTACTTTTTTGTGTATGTGTAAAGCATGACACATTTTGAACTCTAGTTTCATCAGTTGAGTGCTCAGAGTGGAAACAAAACGTTTCACCCTCTTTCTAATACTTAGTAACCACTCATGATGATTATCTTTAATCTAGCATGCAAATCCCCCTCCTTGGCCACTGGTGAGACCAAGCAAGGTCTACAAGAATGCAAAGTATACAGAGTCATAACAAATTGTCCTGTTTTTATTATAACAAAATCTCTACAAATTAATTTAATTGGTATAATAATGACTATAAATGGAATAGACACGTACATATCTAATATATTTGCACTCAATTTGGCTAACTGTGGAGTAGGATACCAAGACTCTACGATTAAGTACAAGGATTATCATCATGCATGTTTACTTTAAAAATCAGTGAGTATGCACTTATCATAGAAACAACACAATAATAATGATATATTTGATTTATACAGTGATTAATATAAATCATCTCTAAGCACTTTACATAAACAAAAATACGAATGTCCACAACATACACTTTGTTTAAATCATCAACAAACTTTACTAACAATATTGACAAAAATGTTCAATCAATAAACAAAGAGGTTTTTACTCACCGACCATATACTGGTCCTCCATGGTAAAGGTGTCAGCATCCTTAGGGAATTCCATCCACATCGGTCTAAGATGGGTAAAAATGTTATGGGATATCGTTATTCATACTGATTCTCTAAAATGGTTGTGAAGTTGAACCATTTTTAGGAAATAAAAGGAAATTTTATCTTGAACAGTGATTTGCATGAAGATTTAACGAGTGGAAATAGTGAACGGAAGTTTGAAGCAATGCATAGAAATATAACACAAGGGACTCATTATCATGAGTGTACAGAAAGTCTATACTGGATGTTTGGGGGGATTACATTAGCTATGAAACAGTAGAGGGTCAAACTGGTTTAACCCTAACCCCCCCGCAAATTTTTGCGTGATAATTCCGCAACGCGCGCAGGTATTGCCGCGCGACTTCATGAGTTTTTTCATTGAAGTCATGCGCAACTTTTGAACCGGGTATACCGTTCTAAAGTCACGTGACCTTTTGTAAGTGAACGTCTGCCCGAAAATCGCTAAATTTTGTGATTTGTGCACAAATCCTATGGAAATTTATTTTTTCCTAGAATAGACAAAACCTTCATTATTTTTCATTCTCATCTCTGCAATCATTTAATTTTGGGTTAAAAATGGTTGGATAATGGTCAATAATTTATTCCATTAAAAAAAACAATACAAAACAGAAGTCGAAAAAACATAGAAACACATAAGGAAAATTTTGGCTGTCGCAATTTTTTATGTTCAAAACTTGTTAATTAAGTCATAAAGAATATTAATGCACAAAATAAGCATATTCTGAGCAATATTTAGTGATTTACAGACAAAAAGGGGATTTCTGCATAAATTTGCATAATTAATTAAAAATGTATTATTTTCAAAAAAATAACGATGCAATCTTGTAGATTATGTTGCAAGCTATCTGCGTGCCAAATTTTGTGGCGGCCGCTCGTTCGACGGCCAAGATCTTGGGGGGGGGGGGGGGGGGGGGGTGGAATCCCCCCCGGCCAGAGCATAGCCAAAATAACCCGGCCTGTGGTTAGGGTTAATAATCTGGTAAGAAGGGGTGGTCTTATCTGATTAGGGTAGAGGTGATATTACTGTTACCAGAGGAGGTGGGGGGGGGGGGGGGGGGGACTACTACTACTACTACCACTACATAACCATTACCTCATAACTGGAAGTCCTGTCTGTGAGGCGTTGTAGAATAGTGTATACCAGTACGGGAGGAGGGCGTATCTTGCGCGAATGGCATCACGGATGATCAGCTTGTTGCCTTCTTCCAGCAGCCAGGGCTCTCGCCGTTTGGTGTCGATGTGAGCGTGGGCACGGAAAAATGGTTGGTATGCACCGGCCTGAAAGGATTGGTAAAATATAATGTAATGCCTGAAATAAGCATAGGCCCGATGGCCTGGGGGTCACTAAAAATTAATTTTGGGCCACCAAAATGTCACCTGAGTAGGCAACAAAATATAACATAATTAAGAATGTTTTTCTGTGTTTGAGGCAACCTCATTCAGATTTTGGGGCACTAGAATAGTAAAAATCATGTTTTTACCTGTCAGACTTGGTGGGCCAAAAGGAAAACAAGTTCATTTCTAACATTGTATAATTTATGCATCTTTTTCAGCATCCAAGAGGCATGTTTAAAGTGAGAGTGAGAAAGGTGTTAAATTGACTTTGGGTTAGATCGAGTACTGCATACTATCTTGTAGGCCTGAGCCTTCTATACGTGATGTATAATTTATCCAAAAATAAAAGATTGCTACTTTGGTATCTATAATGATACCAAACTTCAAATATGACCATCTCCAAAGAAAAAAAAAGGACTTGGCACCTTTCTCTTTCTCAACCAATGGTACAATCCTTTTTTTAAATATTTGTTTAGTGTTGTCAAAATGGGCAAGTACGACCAAGACTTTTCAAACCCAATGTCCGAAAGCCAGAGAACGGTTGCTCCTGAATATAGAGACATAAATGATATATTGTAAGGAGTTTCTGGAGAAGTGTAACACCTTCTGCAATGGTTGTCAAATCAAATCAAATCAAATCAAATCTTTCACCCATTTTTGTCTCCAAATAACCACTCATGCATGATAATTGCTTCATTCTAGCACACAAATCCCCCTCATTTGGCCACTGGAGAGACCAAGCAAGGTCTACAAGCATGCAGATTGATCAGCCAACTATTAGTATCATCATTGCACTACAGTACAAACAAATAAACAAATATATTTCATATAAATGTAAAAATAAAAAATTAGCAAACGAAATTGGACTTTGTCTGGAATTGGACCCTCACCTCCCGATTGCTAGACCAGCGCTCTGAACAAAGAGCTACAATTCTGGTAGCTTCTGACTGACCCGAGCATTGAAAAAGATTCCCTACCACCATTAAAAGGAATTCTGAATCGGTAATTAGAGCACATGTCTAGCAATCTGGAGGTCTTGGTTTCAATTCCCAGCAAAGTCCTATATTTGTTTGCATTTAAGTTCCCACACATTTCTTCTCTTGGACATACATGTATTATGAGTTATTAAGTTTATATAATTATATTCATCTTTGTTTGATTAATATTTATGTTGAATACTGGGAGGAATAAATAGTGAGAGTATTCATACCTGATACCATCTGGTCAGCAATTCTTCATCTGGGTTCTTGAAAAATCCACCAACATCAGCTGAAAATTATTAATAAGTAAAATTATTATTGTCTTCAGTTCATGTCAAACATAGCAATCTCAAAAGTTTCAATTACCAACAAGCAAAAGAAAAACACAATAACAAATGATGAGCACAGTATATAAACAAGAATATTGCCAAGAGCTGTAACATAACATCATGACATAATGCTTTCAGGTCTTTAGCACATCCACAGCGTAACTCAAATAACCCGGCCTGATTAAAGGGACTTAGTAACATTGTCCAAATCCTCAAAACTTGCTTGGAACTCTAGTGGTTCTCTCATTCTTGTCGTATTAATATTATCAATAGAAGCACGGGACAGGTTTCAGTTTTTCAAATTTCCATTTTGTTCAAAAGATATTTACGATTTAAGTGTTCAGATGTTAAATTGAGCCATGTACAAGGTCAGTGCAATGAGTTGGTGAATGTCACTTTGCATTTTTGCTCATATCTCAGCCCCAAAACATCCAATTAACGTGAAATTTTCACACAATACTTTGTGGACATATCAGATCACACCAATGCACATTTTATTAATCACTCATCACTTTGTGCACTTGTCAACAAGTTACTAGATCACTTTAAGGTTATGTAGGACAAGATAGAAGAAAGAATCAAATGTTACCTCCAGCAAAAGGGATGCCAGCCAGACCAATGCTGAGAAGCATGGGATTGGAGGCCTTGAGGTGCCCCCACTCAGCAGCATTATCTCCTGTCCATACAGCTCCTGAGCAAATCAAAAGATAGATTTCAACAACATGAATTGCCATAATTATCAAGAGTATGATATATGGAAGGAATTCACAGACAACTCTGTTAATGCAATAAATATATACAGTACATGAGCAAATAAAAAGATAGTTTACAACATGAACTGCCATGATTTTTAAACAAATTGAAGTATTACATGAATAGAAAAGTATCTTAATGCAATTAAATCTGTACAGCACACAAGCAAATCAAAAGATAGCTTACTACATAATGAACTGCCATTGTCATGAAGAATATAAAATATGGATCATGGAATTCAATAGTAACCAAGTTTCTTAATCCATCTAATTCTTCAGAAAAATTTGTTATGGAGACAAGACAGCTTTACTCTAGTTACTCAAATAAGTTAACATTTCAACTTTCAACCAGAAAACACAATTTGCTCACCATATCTTTGGGTTCCTGAGAAGAAAGCCCTGGACAGGATGAAAGGACGGTGTGTCCCCTCTGACCTTTGGATCTGACCTTCAGCATTCGCCATATGCTGCATCATAAGATTTTAATAAAACCAATCAGAATTAAATAATGTAAAATCTTTAGTTTTTAAGAAGATTCTGGCAAAAGTTTTTACAGCCAAGGAAGCAACAATTCATCATAATTTTATGAGTTTAGTTATATCGTAGACGTACATTTGTACAGAACATAGTCAAAAGACTCTTTATCACACTTTTGCTTTCCTCTCAGAACATTTAATATGCTTGTTTTTGTGATTTCCTTTAATACAGAAGTTTTCCATTATTTAGGAATATAAGACATTTTGACAAAATTCTCCATTCAGTAAATCTTGATATACAATTTTTATTTACTAAACTTTTACTAAGCTTTGTCACAGAATGAACAGGGGGAAAAAACACTGTGTCGATAAGAACATTGAAAAGTAAAATTCAGTAAAATCAGAAGAAATTATTAAAGTATTTCACATGTAGATATATCCTCAGACTATTTTGGCAATTAATATATTACTCTTCGTACAAGTGCTACACTTTCTGCAATGGTTGTGTCATCATTGAGAGTTCAGAGTGACAATCAAATCTTTCACTATTTGTTTCTAATAACCACTCATGATAATATCTTCACGCTAGTGCGCAAATCCCCCTCCCTTGGCCACTGGGGAGACCAAGCAAGGTCTACAAGCATGCAGAATATACAGAATAAGATTATCATCTTCATCGTCATTGTCATCATTGTGAACCTTTTCATCATCATTATCACCATCACAATGGTCATTATTATCATCATCATTGTGGTCATTTTCATCATCATCATCATCGTCATTACTGTGGTTATTGTCATCACCATAATTATGTACATCCCTATATTCCATCCACCTGTATTACAACATTTTATCAATGCCTCTTCTTAATCCCAATCCATGTTGCTCACAAAAATCCTGATCACATTTACTCACAAAGTAGTATCCATAGAGGTTGTGCACATCCCTATGTTCCCATCCGTCAGCATGAAGGATATCCTTGTGCATGGTGACCTCTGGCCCGTTGAACACAGACGGTTCGTTCATGTCGTTCCAGTAGAACAGGTTTGGCCGGCTGCCCTGGTAGCTATCGTGGGATAGATGGCCTGCCCACCAATCACGCACATCCTTGCGTGTGAAGTCGGGATAGCTTGAAGAACCTAAAAGGGGAGTGGATGAATGATTAAGTTTGTAAACTGGACTACTAAAACTAATCTCTTTTACTCTTTTTCAAAGCACGGAATAACAGCTTTTTGAGTCATTTCAGATTTGGCTGGCTGCCCTGGCAGTTATTATGGGAAAGATGGCCTGCCCACCAATCACGCACATTCTTGCGTGTGAAGTCAGGGTAGCTTTAAGAACCTAAAAGGGGAGTGGATGAATGATTAAGTTTGTAAACTGGACTAATAAAACTAATCTCTTTTACTCTTTTCAAAGCACGGAATAACAGCTTTTCGAGCCTGCTCAGAAAAACAGGTTTCAGATTCGGCTGGCTGCCCTGGTGGTTATAGTGGGAGAGGTGGCCTTGGCCACCAATTATGCACATCTTTAGGTGTATAAGTGGGATAGTTCGGAGGCTCTAATGGATAAGCTGGTACTGATGGTTATGCATGATATGAATGGTAGGGATTATAAAATTCATACATCAGTTCATGTTTAATACATTTCCTACTTAAACAAAATGCGCAAATCCTGTATACCTTATGCCTTAATATTTAAATTAAAAACACTTGCAAGTGCATTTGCACAGTTGACACTATATTCCTTTTTTAAAAACTTATAAATGCTTGTATCTACATTTATATATCTACGAGTGATACAAAGAAATAAACTTCAGTTCAAAACCAAAGTTATTCCAAAGGTAGAACTGGCAATATAAGAACCTATTGATTTCATTTTGAATTTGAGAAGATAACCTCCAGATATTCAATACAATTGGGAAGAGAAAAACTAACCAGGCCAACACCACCCGTCATGATCAGATCCGTCACTCTTGCGTACAAAGTAGTCGTTTGCTTTGCCCTCCTTGTACATGTGGTAGTTGTTGTCATTCTTCAGATGCGGATCCACAATTGTCACCATCTACACAAACAAAAATTAAGGTTGTACAAAAACAATCAACGATAGAGTTACTACCAAAAGACTGAGATATTTTTGGGCATGTGAATAGAATGAGCCCCCGAAGGTATCCTAACATACTCCTATACAGTAGAAAACAGGGGAATCATCCATCAGGAAGACTAGTAAAAACGTGGACAGATTGTATAAAGGAATACTGCCCCAATGAATGCATTACAAGCCACAAGGTAAACAGATGTGGCAAGCCAATGTGAAGCAGAAGCCATCATGACATAAGTCAAGTCAATAAAAAGTTATACTACCATGCAAATACACACTTCAAAGTTAAATCATAGATATCGCCATTGCATCTAAAGTACCCAGTTTGCTTTCCCTTGCCCTCCTTGTACATGACAGTGTTGATTTAATTCTTCAGATATGGGTCCACAATCCCAACAAAATATAAATTGAATGCAAACTGCCATGATCAATATTGAAATGCAGACAGCAATGATTGAAATAAATTGGCCTGGATATTATGTGTAATTCTTCACTACATATTTTATATTTTAAAATAAGATGGGATTTTTAAAAAGTGAACATGCACTTATAATTCATTTAGCCACTACTTTTTAGACAATGAGTTGAACTGCACAAAGTCTTGCACAAATAAAATTTGCTAGCAACTTCAAACAATCATGCTGAATGATTGTCTTAGCGCGCAATGGAACAAAGTTTGCAGCAATTATGTGACAAGAAAGTGGGTTTCACTTTTACTTCTCACTTTTAACATGATTTAATCTGAAAATGATTCTTCTGACAAAGTTTCATGAGAGATGATACCTTTCTTCCTTTAGATGCAAGATGGTCCAACATTCTTCCTGGGTCAGGGAACTTGTGAGTATCCCAAGTCAAGTACCTAGGGAGAAAGATAAATAGAAGAATGTCTTCAAGATAGTGTCCTTCTTATGAAGGCATCTTGAAGCTCAGTAAAACATGCCATAAACCACAAGGATGCCATGTACACCAAGTTAGTGACATTAGAAAGTTCACAGTGATAAAGAATTGAAATGAAGCAAGAAAAAGCAATCGCTTTGTACAAACTGTTTCCTATGATAGCAATTAAAATGGTCTTACAGACAGGTGGTCTTTATATACAAGTGGTCCCTGAAACAGGTTTGAAGGTATTCTCTGATGTCTCTTGAGTCAATAAAGAAGCAACATTTTAAACTTTTGATCACAATGCAAATATTTAAAGAAAATTTTTGCTCAATTCTAAATATATCATCTGTTGCATGTGTAGTAGAGCCAATCTGAATCGTCATATTCAAAGTCAATGTATCCCTTAAGTCAGAAGGAAAAACCCAAGGGTTTTAGACATTCAAGATTTCTTTATTCCTGCCAGGCAAATTAGGGAGACTTTTTACTTAATTGGAATGCAATATAATTTTCATTTAATACTTTTACTTTGTATGACCTATCTTTTGTTGACATGTAATTTTGAATGAAATGCAGAATAATAAAACAATAAATATAAAATAATAATTAAGTTGTTAGACAAACCTCTTTCCATCTGTGTGTTCGATATCCAGCCAGATGACATCACAAGGTATATCGTGCTCATCAAAGTTTAGATCGACTCTGAAATTATACGAGAAGAAAACATTTGCCATTACTAGGGTAGACTAGTACTGATTTAATGAAATATATTTAAAACTTACACATAGCAAAAATTATCAAGTACAATAATACATGCATTTAGCATTGTTTTCAACTGGTGTAGCTCTATAACAGTAACATTTGTGGTTACATTATGTGTCTTCAACCAGGAAACGGACAAGAATTGTATACTGAGAGGCAGGGCTCGACACTGGAACCTGCCCGCTTGCCCAGGGCAAGTAAAAATTGATGTCGGGCAAATACATTTCATAAATGGTCTAGTTTGCTTGCCCGATTGGGCAACTTAAATTTCTCTTCAGCTGCGAGAGTTGAATGTAATTCCTTACATGTAAATCTCATATAGAAGTAAGCGGGCAAGTCAAATTTGAACATTTATGATTTTACTTGCCCGAACAGGCCAGTAGAGAATTAAGTTAGTGTGGAGGCTTGCTGAGAGGTAGGATATTCTGCAAATTATATCTATCAAAGATCATCAAGCATGGGGATGCTACACTGTGAATCGCTATTTTGAACAAGGCTAGTTAGTGCACACTGCATAACATTGAGCCTGCATGTATTTCACACCATGCACAAGATGGCACACCGAAACCGAACTACCTTTAATATAATTTCAAAACAAATACTTCTATCCAATTTCCAAACAGATAGTTAGTTTTCTTCACTTACTGTTTAACATCTTCTTCATCATTGTAATTCCAGCGGCACTGGTGGTACGCTATGGAGAACAGCTGGAAATTTGAAATGATAACAAAATATAAATGTGTTGAAATTAATTCAAAGCAAAATACATACTCGATAAACTCGTACTTGATATAGGACTTTTAAAAAGAATGGGGGATCTGTTCATTTACAGTGCAAGATACATGTACTACAAGATGACATCCATCGGAAAAGGAGCGAAGAGGAATAAAAGTAAGATATTTCCAATGGTTCTCTCATCACCAATAAATACTTTACTGTGAAAAAAAGTGATCATTTACCTAGAGGAAGATATGGTCTTCCAGTGATATTACTGTAATGAGAGAGCACATCAATGGGAGGACCAAGATCGACTCTATTATTTCTAACAACTACAAGTATCAAATAGTTTATCAATAATAACTATAATAATTATTTCTCGCCGAAAAGTATTGATTTTTTTACAGGAGGGACGTATGGTTTTTTTCAGTAAGAGTAGTGTACTGTGAGTGCACATCCATGGATGAAGGACAAAAAACAAAACATTTCATCAAATCACAATTTCTCACTAACAAATGAAATGTTTTTTTTTCACTGATTAATACATGTGCTAGCTGTAAAGTTCAGAGTAATTTACCAGAGGGAGGTATGGTTTTCCAGTAAGAATGGTGTACTTTGAGAGCACATCCATCGAAGAAGGCTACAAGAGCATGACATATTTCTCAATTCAACGATTTCTCACTAAAAAAACTTAAATTAACCAAGACTGAATGACTTACCGGAGGGAGGTATGGTTTTCCGGTAAGAGTAGTGTACTGTGAGAGCACATCCATGGGTGAAGTTCCAAATAGGAGGAAGGTATCAATGATGCCCGACTCGGAGTACCAATGCGTGTCCACCTGGGGTACATCACTCTCACCCTTCACGTAGTCTAGCATCCGCCCAAACATGGACTGAAAATTTTAAAAGTTAGAGAAATGTTCAGAGCATGGACTGAAAATAAAGCAAAGTGAACAATTTATAAGCTAGAAAGAACATCCGTGGTGAGGAACCAAAAAGGAGGAAGGTATCAATGATGCCTGACTCAGAGTACCAATGCGTGTCCACCAGGGGTACATCACTCTCACCCTTCACATAGTCTAGCATCCGCCCAAACATGGACTGAAAATTGTTAAAAAGTTAGAGAAATGTTCAGAGCATGGACTGAACATAAAGCAAAGAAAGCAGTTTATAAGCTGAGAAAGAACATCCGTGGTGAGGAACCAAATAGAAGGAAGGTATCAATGATGCCCGACTCGGGAGTACCAATGCGTGTCCACCTGGGGTACATCACTCTCTCCCTTCACGTAGACTAGCATCCGCCCAAACATGGACTGAAAATTAAAAAGTTAGATAAATGTATAGAGCATGGACTGAAAATAAAGCAAAGAAAGCAAAGCTGAGAAAGAACATCCGTGGTGAGGAAAAAAAAGGAGGAAGGTGTCAATGATGCCCGACTCGGAGTACCAATGCGTGTCCACCTGGGGTACATCACTCTCACCCTTCACGTAGTCTAGCATCCGCCCAAACATGGACTGAAAATTAAACAAAGTTAGAGAAATTTTCAGAGCATGGACTTAAAAAAAAAAGTAAAGTAAACAATTTAAAACTGAGAAAGAACATCCGTGGTGAGGAACCAAAAAGGAGGAAGGTATCAATGATGCCTGACTCTGAGTACCAATGCGTGTCCACCTGGGGTACATCACTCTCACCCTTCACGTAGTCTAGCATCCGCCCAAACATGGACTGAAAATTAAAAAAAGTTAGAGAAATGTTCAGAGCATGGACTGAAAATAAAACAAACTGAACAATTTAAAGCTAGAAAGAACATCCGTGGTGAGGAACCAAAGAGGAGAAAGGTATCAATGATGCCCGACTCGGAGTACCAATGCGTGTCCACCTGGGGTACATCACTCTCACCCTTCACGTAGTCTAGCATCCGCCCAAACATGGACTGAAAATTTAAACTAGATGGATCTTCGACTGCGCGCAGTCGAAAATGATGCCTCCGCCATTACGCAATTTATTTATATCAAGCCCAAATCAACATGTACACAGAATTAATTCTGTCAACTCAATTTTGATGGTACTCTGTCTTTTAGATCTTGATGTATCACAATTATGAGCTATAAGTGACCTTGACCTTTGCCCTCATGACCCCAAAATCTAATGACTACAATTGTTCCCTATTATACATTCAGGTATCAAGTTGGATTGAAATCTGATATTCAGTTCTTGAGATTTCCAATCTTAAGCTATTTTTGCATATATAATGAGCTCTGTGACCTTTGACCTTTGACCTCATGACCCCAAAATCTAATCAGATCATCTGCCCCCCCCCCCCCCCCCCCAAGATACATACATGTACCAAGTTTGGTCAGAATCTGTCAATCCCTTCTTGAGATAACGCGATCACGAGCTATTTTTGCATATATAATGAGCCCTGTGACCTTTGACCTTTGACCTCATGACCCCAAAATCTAATCAGATCATTGGCCCCCCAAGATACATACATGACCCAAGTTTGGTGAAAATCCGTCAATCGGTTCTTGAGATAACGCGATCACGAGAACGGGACGTACGTACGTACGTACGGACGTACGTACGGACGGACGGACAACCCGAAAACATAATGCCTCCGGCTACTTCGTTGCGGAGGCATAAAAAGTTAGAGAAATGTTCAGAGCATGGACTAAAAATAAAGCAAAGTAAACAATTTAAAACTGAGAAAGAACATCCGTGGTGAGGAACCAAATAGGAGGAAGGTATCAATGATGCCTGACTCAGAGTACCAATGCGTGTCCACCAGGGGTACATCACTCTCACCCTTCACGTAGTCTAGCATCCGCCCAAACATGGACTGAAAATTTTTAAAAAGTTAGAGAAATGTTCAGAGCATGGACTTTAACAAAAACGTAAAGAAAGCAATTTAAAGCTGAGAAAGAACATCCGTGGTGAGGAACCAAAAAGGAGGAAGGTCGCAATGATGCCCGACTCTGAGTGCCAATGCGTGTCCACCTGGGGTACGTCACTCTCACCCTTCACGTAGACTAGCATCCGCCCAAACATGGACTGAAAATTTTAAAAAGTTAGAGAAATGTTCAGAGCATGGACTAAAAATAAAGCAAAGAAAGCAATTTATAAGCTGAGAAAGCACATCCCTCTTCGTGTCTAGCATTCACCCAAAGATAAACTGAAAAAACCTAGCTATATAGCCCTTGTGCTGGTTGTTTGTCCCTGAATCGCATTTTCAATGTCTTTGATGGCCAAAGCAAAAGTAAATAGCTCAGAAATATTTTTGGCGCATTCAGAGATCTAACAGTCTTGCATGACCCAGACTGGGACTGGAAACTATGAAAATAGACCACAGTGCGGAGGTCATTGAATGTAGTTGTGATTGTAAACCAAATGACTATAATGCAATCTTAAAATGATTAACAAGTTCAACAATCAGTGAACTAGACAAAATCAATTGTTCCCACAGCAAATATAATGGAACCATTTGAAAATCATGTTTCCTATTTCTTTAATTTACAACTATCTATGTCAAGCAATAAATGCAGACAGTATTGCAAAAGGCTGGCATTGTTTTTCTTACCCTGTCTGCCGTGTTTGAAGATATGTCAATCCATGTCTCGGCTGCGTTGAGCCAGAATAAACCCACTGTTCTCTCCTTGCTGCAATATTCATGTTAGAAAGGAGAGTACCATACAAAACAAAAAACACTGAGTAAATACTAGAGCTGAGTCAAATCGAATGGCTATTCGATATCCGACCGTGAAGGTCGGATACCGAATACAAATTTTCGGATACGAATATCCGAAAAAAACACAAAAAACACAAAAAAACAAAAACAAACAAAAATCTAGTAAATACTACAAGATATAAAAAGTACTTTTAAGCCAACTCTACATGGTATAAAAAGGGCACTTAAAGTTAATGCTTGTGACTACTGTAACATAGTACGAATATTTCAAATCATGGCCTAATTTCTGATAAAATATTGGAACTAGTACATTCTGCATTTGATTAACATCTCCAATGCAATAATCCTATTTTTTTTTTAATGACTGATTATCCAATGGAAAATAAATAAAATATAAAATATGCACGATAAAACATTGTTTTGTTTCATGGCTGCGTGACAGGATTAAATTATATGCTAAAATATTCTTTATTTGTTGAAGCAGAACGAGCTGTGTCCAAAATTAATATCGGATTTATAAAAGCTAGTGATAAAAGTTGGAATTGAAAAAATATACTTACTTGTGCGCTAGCATGAGTGGTACAGATCCATAGAGGGCCATTCTTTTATCCAACTCATACTCAAACACATCTAAGTTGTACAGACGATAAGGATCAGAACCCCTGCAAATGAAAGAAAATTAAAACAAAAATCAATAAAGACAATATTTCATACTCTGGATATTTGCAATATCAATTTTGCATAAATATATTTCCACTTTGAAAATACACCATATGTTAGCATAGTAATCATGTTATAGATTAATGTAGAATTACATATCAACATTAGTCCCAAATATTACAATCTGTGTAAGTGCTTTCCTCAAGATGTGGCTTTTTAAGGAAATGTCTTTAATTCTAAAGATCATTGTACATAAGAAAATCATTCCTCCAATCCCCACTGGACCATGGCTTGTTTATGAGTTTGTTTATGTGTTTGTTTGTTTGCTTGTTTGTTTGTTGTTTTTTTTGGGGGGGGGGGGCAGGTAAAGCCACAAAAGTGTCCCTTTCAACTTACCCAGTTGTCTTCAAAGCAAGCGAGTCTGCATGTTCAGGAATACCATAAACATGCTCAAAGCCAGGGAAGGAGAAGTCCATTCCAACAGAGGTTGGACCTGCCAGGAGAAAACGGAAGATGTTGGTATGCAGTACAAAAAATAAACAATAAGAACAAGAAGAATAGGGACAACCGAGAGAAAGCGTGACACATGTTGATTAATCCAGTAGTAAACAAAGTAAATGAAAAACATTAAAACATATCAATGGTTGAGAAAGAGAAGGGTGCTTAGTTACAATTTACAAGTTATAAAGAGAAGTGTGAACGTTCTAGTTACGTCCACCAAGGAGGTTATGTTTTTGGTCCCTTGTGTTCGTGTGTACGTGCAGCATGCAGGGAGATTGAAGTTAGCCAATCAAAATTCAAGCGTTGGCGGAGGTATGCACTCTGTGAGTGCACTCTATCTAGTTATTATGGTTGAATTTGACAAAGTAAATGGATCACTTTAAACCCATTCAATGTGGTACATACCGTTAGGCTTCCTGTCTGTGTGTGACTTGAACGTCTCCTCCCACATGTCAGGCTCCTCTGGCTCCTGCTCCTCTGGCTCCTCCTGGACTTCTTCTCCTGCTGGTTTCTCCTCCTCCCCTGCTCCACCCTCCACCTAGTCAACAAATCAGGAGGTTCATGCTAGTGATAGGCTGCGAATGCAGGGCTCTCCCTTAAGCATTTCTTTCAGGTGACCAACATGTTAAACTATATTAATTGTTTGGTGGCCCCAAACAAATTTCTAGTGGCCAAATGAAATATCTGGTGGCCATTGGCACCCAGGTCACTATTTAGGGTGAGCCCTTTGCATACAAACTAACAATTGCTCTAACACGGCTCTAATGGATGGTAGCAAAATCATCATCATCATTCATTTATTGCAGGAGTCATCAAAGACAGAACACTAGAGTCAATTTTGAGCTCATTCTTTTACAAATACCAAGTAAAAAGCAATTCTGATTTTGTATGAGTACTGCCCATTAATGAGATTTGGAAGCCAAACAATATTAGGCTAATATTTTAGAAAAATGTATTGCCTTTATTGGGCCCTTTTCATACAGTTAATAAAAGAGTAATTTTGGCACAAATTGAACATGTTAAGCTGAACACACACAGAGGCGACTCCACCCGATCTGTGTAGTTTACAGTTAGATCGTCTCCAATTTTGCCAGTAGGGGTTAATTGCCTCCGACGGTTCAGGCCCGACAGTAAACCAATCAGATTGGATCAAGTCAGCTCTGTTTGCGTTTGGTTTTTTTATAGAAAGAAGTAACAAATATTTTGTTTAGAAAGAAGTAACAAATATTGACTACTTACTGGTGGATTGTCCTGGTCCTCGGATCTGAAACCAACCAAATCAAGAATGGCATCTTTAGCTAGGTCTAGTAAGCCAGGGCCAGCCTGTGCACCCTGATCCCCGCTGAGAGTCAGAGAGACACGATATAGGGTCATTCAGGGTCAAATCACCCAATGGATTTCATCCCACCTGCTTTTGAATTTGCTCAATTTGTTTTTAGTCAACATTTTAAATATTTTTGGTAATAGAAAAAACATGGAAAATATTATAATATATCTCCAATTCTTTTTACATTATAGCTTACATCTTAGACTAGTGTACTTATTGGGATGTATTTCAGTGAAAAATTGTTTGATCCACATAGTCAAAGTAAAACAGACAGTTACCCTTTTAGTAATTGAGCAATGGCTGGCTGAAAATAGCTGAAAACACTTATTTTTGACAAAAACACTATGAATGGATAAGTTGTAGTGTGAAAACCATTGGGCGGATCATCACACTTAAACTTGACATTTTGTATGTTTAAACCTAAACACCACTTTTGAGCAAATTTGAAGGGGGTGTGATGAAAAATTCCAACAATTCTGGATGATTAGACACAGAATGACCCTATAAGCACTTTTCCCTCTCACACTGACTTAGTGCGATGCAAAGTGATGGCATAACTTGTTGACCAGTTCAAGACAGTTTGATAATGGTATAACATGCATTTTCCATAGACCCAATGCCTGAGTTTTTTTTTTTGGACCAGTCCTGAACAGGTTAAGCCAGTGTGTATGGGTTGCGTTATGAATCTACATTATGTGTCAGTGAAAAGGTGAGATGGTGTATATACACACTAAATGTAAATATGACTTTTTCCTAGTGACTAGAAAACTTTCCACGTGCATGTTGTAAAAAAACAGAACTTGCATTCGTTTGACACCATAACAAAGTATGAATGGTAGTGTTTCATGATGTATGAATATGCAATGCGTTGTGTACATGCCTTAGTGAAAATTCTGTTTTTTGGGATGCACAAATAATGAGAACGTGTACATATGTTTAATTATCTTTGTAAGATGGTGGTTGACATACCAGACTAACTGGTCAAGTAATTGAGTTATACAAATGTTCTCATATTTAGGAGTATGGGGTGCTACTAGTAGGCTTGTGAGTGGCATGCTGTTAAGACATGAGCTTGCATACACCACAAGTGCATTAATGATGACAAATAAACTTATGTGGTTGTCAGTAAAAAAAAAATAATAATAATAAAATAAACGCAAGGTGCATTGCAATAAGCATAATATCTGATACACACATGTTTACGGAATAAATAATCATACATGCTCATGAATTGCAATGTTCATTACATTAATTAGGATAATCATTTTATAACTGATGTAATGCAGGAATTAAAATACAACTACAAAGAGTTATGTCTGGCAGATCAATAATCTATATTATGACAACATTTTCAAAGCTTAGCTGGATTGCTATTTGATATATGTACATGCAAGAAATGTAATTCTTGGCACATGAATATTAAATAAAAAATAAAAGCTAATTCATTCTAAAAACAACCAGGACAATTATTTTATGTCTTCGCGGAAACTAACATTTTGCATACAGTATTTCTCCAGAGGGAACAGAATATACGGGAAAGGGAGGAAAACAATAATATAGGGTGAAATATGAAAATATGAAGAAAATCAAAAGAGGACAGATTATCTATAGATGGGAGTGAAATGAAAATCATACAAACCCAATAAGTAAAAAGGGGGATGGAGAAGAATAAAACCTGCTACTTCCTCGACAGTTTAAATTCTAAATCTAGCCACCTTCCGCAAAGGCAGGCAAGCATCTTATTTTGTCTTACTTTCGCCTCTGTCGCATGTGCTCAAAATTCATGAGCCCTCTGGAATTGACGCTGAATACGAGCTGGCGATTGTCGTAGAGGTCCATACGGAACGGCTGGGCTGACAGAAGTACTGTGATGCCGGTGCTTGCGCTGAACTCAATAGACTGGGAATCACGCTTGTTGATTGTCCATCTTCAATGAAAATGTGAACAAAGTATTAGAAGTGGAATGTATTTAGAAGGCTGTATAAATTTATGTTAGTTGAGTTTATTAAAATATCGATAACATGCATTGAAAAGTATTTTTTGTGTAGCATCTGATTGTAGAATTTACAGGTTGTAGCTTAATTGAAATTTTATTATGATTGACTAATATCCAGAATAAAGCCAACAAATTTGAATAATTACTAGGGGGCTAAGAGTGATTTGGTTCAAGACATGATCAAAGAAAGCTGTACAAGATTCAGTAAAAACTAGATGGATCTTCGACTGCGCGCAGTCGAAAATGATGCCTCTGCCATTACGCAATTTATTTATATCAAGCCCAAATCAACATGTACACAGAATTAATTCTGTCAACTCAATGTTGATGGTACTCTGTCTTTTAGATCTTGACATATCACAATTATGAGATAGAAGTGACCTTGACCTTTGCCCTCATGACCCCAAAATCTGATGACTACAATTGTTCCCTATTATACATTCAGGTATCAATTTGGATTGAAATCTGATATTCAGTTCTTGAGATTTCCAATCTCAAGCTACTTTTACATATAATGAGCCCTGTGACCTTTGACCTCATGACCCCCAAAATCTAAGCAGTTCATTGGCCCTCCAAGGAACATACATGTACCAAGTTTGGTCAGAATCTGTCAATCCCTTCTTGAGATAACGAGATCACGAGCTATTTTTGCATATATAATGAGCTCTGTGACCTTTGACCTCATGACCCCAAAATCTAATCAGATCATTGGCCCCCCAAGATACATACATGTACCAAGTTTGGTCAGAATCCGCCAATCCGTTCTTGAGATAACGCGATCACAAGCTATTTTTGCATATATAATAAGCTCTGTGACCTTTGACCTTTGACCTCATGACCCCAAAATCTAATCAGATCATTGGCCCCCCAAGATAACATACATGTACCAAGTTTGGTCAGAATCCGTCAATCCGTTCTTGAGATAACGCGATCACGAGCTATTTTTGCATATATAATGAGCTCTGTGACCTTTGACCTTTGACCTCATGACCCCCAAATCTAATCAGATCATTGGCCCCCCAAGATACATACATGACCCAAGTTTGGTGAAAATCCGTCAATCGGTTCTTGAGATCACCAGAACGGGACGTACGGACGTACATACGGACGGACGGACGTACGGACGGACGGACGGACGTACGTACGTACGGACGGACGGACAACCCGAAAACATAATGCCTCTGGCTACTTCGTTGCGGAGGCATCAAAAAATCTGTTTCTTATTCTCCCATAGGGTTTAAATTAATGCAAAATACATCACACAAGATTTAATGTGTTTAGTCTGGCTTCAAAAGCGGACCCTAAAAACAAAATTGTAAATTTTCCTAGACTAAAAAAAAACAATAAGTTCTCACTTGATGAACGCTGGCTCTCCCACCAGCACATCCTGGACCACGTATCTGGGCTTGATGGGGCTGTTCTCATTGATGCGGAACCACACCATCCTGTCCCGCAGGCCATACACCTCCAGACCCAGCAGCACGCCATTCTTTGTGTTTAGGAGGTTGCCTCTCAACACGCCTTCAGCATCCAGCTGAAATGAATCCAGCACGGCTGCATAGGGCGACTGACCCTCGGGAAGGTTACGGTTACGCCTGTAAGTAGTAATGGATAAAAGAATTATCTCATGAATATTGAAGTTTTGAATCGTGTTTAGAGTAGACAAGTTTGGAGTTTAGACAGATTTCAGCAGCATGCCATTCTTTGTGTTTAGGAGGTTGCCTCTCAACACGCCATCAGCATCCAGCTGAAATGAATCCAGCACAGCTGCATAGGGCGACTGACCCTCGGGAAGGTTACGGTTATGCCTGTAAGTAGTAATGGATAAAAGAATTATCTCATGAATATGGAATGGAAGTTTTTAATCATGTTTGGAGTTTAGAAAAGTTTCAGCAGCACGCCATTCTTGGTGTTGAGCAGGTTACCTCTCAACACACCATCGGCATCTAGCTGAAATGAATCGATTACGCCTGTAAGTAGTAATGGATAAAAGTATCCAAATTGAAGTTTTAAATATTATTGTATTTAGAGTAGACAAGTTTGGTGTTTGGCAAGTTTCAGCAGCACGCCTTTCTTGGTGTAGAGCAGGTTGTCTCTCAATACGCCATCGGCATCCAGCTGAAATGAATCCAGCACGGCTGCATAGGGCGACTGACCCTCGGGAATGTTACGGTTACGCCTGTAAGTAGTAATGGATAAAAGTATCCAAATTGAAGTTTCAAATTGTATTTAGAGTAGACAAGTTGGTGTTTGGCAAGTTTCAACAGCACGCCGTTTTGGTGTGGAGCAAATTGCCTCTCAATACGCCATCTGCACCCAGCTGGTATGAATCCATCACAACTGGTTGCGAGACTGAACCTCGGGAATGTTACAGTTACGCCTGTAAGTAGTAATGGATAAGGAATTATCTTACGAATATTGAATGGAAGTTTTGAATCATGTTTGGAGTTGACAAGTTTGGAGTTAAGAAAAGTTTCAGCAGCATGCCATTCTTGGTGTTGAGCAGGTTGCCTTTCAACACGCCATCGGCATCCAGCTGGAATTAATCCAGCACGGCTGCATCTAGGGCGACTGACCCTCGTGGAATGTTATGATTACACCTGTAAGAAGTCATGATTAAAAGTATGGAATGTTAGTTTTAAATCGTGCCTGGATTATACAAGTTTGGAGTTGAGACAAGTTTCAGCAGCATGCCGCTCTTGGTTTTGAGCAGGTTGCCTCTCAACAAGCCATCGGCACCTAGCTGGAATGAATCCAGCTTGACCGCGTAGGGAATGTTATGGTTACGCCTGTATGTAGTGATGGATAGAATTATTGAATATGTAATGGTAGTATTGAATCGTGTTTGGAGCAGACGTGTTCTAAAATAGGCCGTGCACCTCTGAACTGAGGTTGAGTGCACTAACACCCCCAAGATGAGATATCTCCATTCAACTCGTTTCTCCAAGATTTTGTTGACCTGAAAGTCATACTGAAAATGCAGGAAGTTTTGGATGCAAGAATTAAAGGTAAGCCACATGTGTACATACCTTGCAAATCCACTCTGGTCAACCGTTTTGAAATTGGACTTGTCCACTGCATCACTGACCAGGGGCAATAAAAGCACCATCAGGCACACAAATGCACCTTGCCATGGACCCATCATGCTGCAAGGAAAGAAAAGAAACAAATTATACAATTAAAATTGTTAATTTAATCTAATTGCCATGCCCGACAAACAAAGTTATTTTCCAAACAACATTTGTACATTATACACTATAATACACTATTACACATTTATCAAAGTCATGTAAACGTCATGTAAATGTAAACGTTTTTTTTAAACCCCTCCCAAACTAACTATTGCCCCGCATGAAAGGTCTCCATAGTCTTTCAGAGGAATCTGTCGTTAGAAAGGGCCGACAGCTCAAAATTTACTTTTTTTGCTGGTGGCCCGGTCGGGCCAGTAAAATTAGTATTTTTCAAATTTTGGTGGCCCGATACCAAAATCTACTGGCCCGAAGAAAAACAAAAGAAAAAAGGAGAAAATTCATAGCACATTCAAAACTGTGGAAAAGTGGAAAATTCACTGTTATTATACCAATTTGACCTCAACATTCTGTGTAAATGTCATGTGAAAATCTCAGACAAATAACATGTTTTTAAATTGTGGTTTTTTAAGCTAATAATTGGAAGTCAAAAAGCCGATTCTTTGTAAACATCGGCTGCAAACTTGACAAGTCACCGATCATACTGTATCTGATTTCGAATAGGCCTGAGTCATGTCGGAATTTTTTTGTTCCGGAATCCGCCGGTGTTGTGCCGGTCGGAATCCGGTGTTCCGATAAAAAAAAAATCTGCCAATGAATGATACGGAACGAACACGCACTAGAAGGTCTGCCATGGTTTCGGCAGCGCAGGCATGCAGGCCCCGCGCTGCGAGACAGGCCAACTCAACTGCCTTGACTTTGCAAGCAAGTTGCACTCTTAAAAAGTGCCGAAAAGGAACGAAAATGTCTCTTATTTTACTTACATGTTTGTATGGCTTTTAAAATAAATACGAGAACAATTACCTGCAAAAACAGCAACAAAACAAATGCGCTGATTATATCTCGAACATTTTCTAACTCGCTCGAAACTGCATGAACTGAAGCTAATAGTAATACAACGACACAAATAAGTCAACACTAACTTATACTTTGTGTGCAGGCTATAGGGTCTATTTTCCTACGCGAGATCCATCCGCTGGGGATTTCCCCAATTCCCAGCGGATCGATCTCGCGCAAGAAAAATAGACCCATAACCTGCACACAAAGTATATGAGTGATATGGCGGGCTGTGTCGGAGCATTATTAGTACCGATATCGATAGAGGGCGGACTGGATGTCAACGTTTGAGAAACGTTTGATGACATATGGTACGGCGCAGCTAGCTAGCTCTGACTGATAGCGCTAGCAGCTGCATGACTGTGCGGGGCGCGCCGGGGTAGCTAGCCTAGTCGATCGTTAGATCGGCTTTCATATAAACGCAGCGGATTTCTTGTCGTTGTAAGTTGCATTCGACATCGTCTTTCTTGTACTTTTTTGTCATTTGTTTTCTTCTGTTAGTTTTCTACTACAAAATATGAATTTTTGAGGAAAAAGAGGTTTTCCGTGATTTTCATCGGAATACCGGAATGGAGAAAACATTACCGGAACACGCACACACCGGACGGATTCCGGTATTCCGTCCGTTCCGACCCAGGCTTAATTTCGAATACGGCAAACATGATTTACATACATAACAAATTTGATTGATAAAGGAAATTTGTACTTATATATCAGACTTTTAATCTCACAATTCCGTAGAATATTGTTTTGAAACCTGTCATGAATGACACATTTTTCAAATTGTGGTGCTATATTTGTAAAACTGTTAGTCAAACATAATATAAATTCTTCGTAAACTTACGGACACAGACACGACGTAGACAATGCAGACACAACATGGGCTATGTTGAATTTTATATGCGAACCAAATTTGATCGATTATTAAAATATCCTCTCACATTTCAGACTTTTAACCTCACTTTTCGATGGATTATTGTTAATAAACCTCACATAAATTAAATATTTTCAAATTGTGGGTTTTTGTTGTTGAAATTTTGGTGTCAAACATTGATGAATTGATCGTAAACACCTATGCTCACGTGAATGCATGCACACTCACTGCCGAAGCTCATATTCCATATATAGAAATTGGAATGCTCCATTCACAAAACAGGGGTGTGTGGATAAACAGAATGGAAAACAACACAAATTAAACTTTTACAAATCGGACATTTCTCTAAATTTATTTCCGCAAGTACTATAGCAAATATTATTCTCGATACTTCCTATCATTTATTCAAGTTTTGTATACAAAAATTAATTTGATATCCTTCTACCTATCCCAATTGGAACATGCTGTATGTATGGGGGTGGGGCAGAAACAATGCTAATTATAATCATTTGCGCTGTGGACGTGCGTCTTCTGAGCTAGCTGTCTGCAGAAGAAGAAAACATCGCACAAAACTGATCATTATTGACCTCTCTTTCCTCTCTTTTTAATCCACAAATCAAGTATTTTCTGTTAGGTATCAAATTTGCAATAAGTACCATAATATTGTGCACAATTGTTTCAACATCAGGCCAGCAAACATTGGAAATATGAGTTTGTACTGGCCCGACAGCAATTTTTGGTGGCCCCGGGCCATCGGGCCTATGCTAATTTCGAGCGTTGGAATAAGACAGTACAGTAAATGTAAAAGAGGCCCTGAAAGCACATGTAATGGGGATGCTCACAATCTGAATTCCTGAAGTCTGAAGACAATAAGATACCCTTGCGTATCCGATTTCCGATACGGCAAGCTTAATTTTATTCTCACGACTTGCTAAAAATGCTCCATATCGTGATTATATTTCATTCTTATGCATTAATGTCATGGTGCCAATGATAAAAACCTACTCACTCTTTGTCTCATACATAAAAGGTGAGAAACAAAGTCATAAAAACGTCAGGAAAGTAAAGAAACTTACTGAATTTGCGATGAACGGCCACGCAACGCCATGACGTCTCTAGTGTTGTATGGTACGCTTTTTGTTCTATCAAGTTAATAAGCCACGTATACTTAGGCCACACATTTGTAATCCCCCCAAAATAATAAATGAAACAAATGGGGAGTTGCAAATAACTGTACTAACGTATTTTGTAAATGTTTATCTAGGTTGTTTTATTCATGAAAAAACGTTAACATTTCATTTTAAAAACAAACTTTGATAGTTTTGACTTTTGAGGAATATCCATCTTCATTGTTGTGCATTCCTGGTCTGATGACCTGGAAACAATTTACAGTTAGTGTATATCATTCCCTGGCAAATGATTCACCTTGTATACATTAATTGATTGGGGAGGGGGGCCGCAACAATTATTGGGGGCACACCTTCAGTGTACGTATTTCCTTGTTTTGTCATGTTCCTCTTGTGTTTTCTATTGTTGTTTTCAAATTATTGGGGGGGGGGGGGGCGCCAGGGCAGTCACAGGCCCTTTGCTTTTACACAGATTTCCCACAAGCGAAAAGGTGATGGTTTATCTGCTGGAAATGGAAAGTAATTATTTTCCTCTTTTGCCTTTATGAGTAGCCGTACATAATTGCAATATTGTTTATGAATACTGGTGGTGCACTCAGTGGTGCTTATAGTGTGTATTGTCCCGGGAATTGTCTTTTGAGCATTATTGTTTTCAAGTTACTATACGGCTTTATAAGGGGCCTTGCAAAGTTAAACAAATTCCAAACATCCAAATTAGAATTGGATAGCGCTCACCCCACCCACCCACCCACCCACCCCCCTATCCAAATTTTTTTTTTTTTTTTGGGGGGGGGGGGGGGGGTTAAATCCATCTCCAACATTGACAGAAAACTCAAATCATATAATATAACTTTTTAAAAGTCATTATGATTTGAGACGAGAGTGCATTTTACACTAAATCTTTATTTTGGGTGCCGGAGTTTCCAATTGTTTTCTTTGTTTAAATCCAAAATGGCCCTGGACCCACCCACCCACTTCCAAATCTTATTTGGATGGTTGGAATTTGTTTAACTTTGCAAGTCCCCTAAGTATACCTCTGCCCAGCAGGGCAGACTTATAAGGTATAGACTTGAAAACATAGGGCAGACTGCATGACCCACGGGCGTAGACATGACATTGATACCCATTCAAGTGGGGGGGGGGGGGGGGGGGGGGG
>JBAMJV010002536.1:90000-216191 GCA_037951105.1 Echinarachnius parma
CAATTTGCTTTATTTCAAATCTTGTTTATTTTTTCTGGATTATTTGTTCATAAATCATGATCCTATAATTATATCTTTCAGTTCACATTTGTTTAATTCTCAGGTGTCTCCATATAGGAGAAACAGAAACCATACACGAAACTCCACACATGGGACTAACCTGTGCAAATTTCAGGAAAATCTTCATATTTCCATTATTTTCTGGTATTTTCATTATTTAAGGCACCAAATTGGATGACTGATAATCACAGTACCTTTTCAGTCTTTTGAGTGCTCTAAAGTATATTTGTTTATGAATCAAAACCTCCGGACAAACTGTAACGCGAGTTACCGATGTTTCTGCATCCTATAATTTTTTCCCAAATAGTTTGGAAATTTGTTCAATACTAACTCATAGGACACATACAATTGTCAAATTAGCACATACAATATTTGACCAGGATTACCTTTTAGATGGTGCTTTTCACGTTCTAGGTTAACTAAATTGTTTCCATGTCTTTTTTTTGTAACGCGAGTTACCGAACAGGATCCATCCCCAAAAGTTCCTACAGATAGCTCTGACAGTCTTTTTTGTGTTAGTGCACATCTACTTAATCCTTGGTGATAAAATCAACCTACAGTTCCATAAAATAATGGAGTTACAGCACATAGGCTAGTCAATGTACGATAAAGTGTAACGCAAGTTACCGTGGACATGCCCGGCACAGCTTTTATGTTTTTCTTTATTTTTTCACAAATTATTTGATTGGGGAGGGGGGGGGGGGGGGGGGGAGGGGTTGGATGTGTCCCATGCCCCCAATACCTATAGGCCACTGTTCACACACATTTTTCAATGTCCATTTTCTTTTTATGTTGTTGCAGTGAGTAGTCTAACTATGCACGATGTGGTATCCAGTAGTATGCGAAGACTGAAAACCTCACTTCATATTGTAACATCCATGGATTGATGAAAAACTAAAGTTTGGTTGAGCAGCTGTTGATTGTTTGCAAGATAATGTGCAGTACCGTGGACTCTGTGCAGACCCTGTGTAAGTGCATGCTTATAACCCTCTGGAAATGGAGGATATTGAAATGATATTGATAGTGATTCTGGGGTGAACTTAACTCTAAGTTGGACTTAAACATTATGGAAAGCCATTAGTTTCTTACTTTCTTTGAAAAATTTTTGTAAAAGTTTTTTTAAAGGCATACAATGTTGATTCAAATCATATATATATTTTCTATTATCATAGAGATTTCATGTTCTTGATGTATCATTTATGAAAAGTCTAAAATACTTGCATTTTTGCTATTGAATATATTTTATTTCAAGGCTACAAATGGCTTACCATACTTTTAAAGTCCAACTTAGAGTTAAGTTCAACTTGGGATCTTTGTGAAACACCCCCCTGGTCTCCATCTCTGCGTAATGGGAATTTAAAGGGAACTCTAGTTTAAGGGTGAAGATTTGACCATGCATTTCTTATATTTTCAAAATTATTTTGTTTTTCCTTCTTTATTGGATGTCCTGTTAAATGGATAAAAGTGCTCAGCAAAAGCCTACTTAACTACTAAAGCCAATATTACAGTATTAACATATTTTCCATCACCCCTGCATGCCCAGTGATATTTTAGGCTTATAGTCCTTATAATGGCATAAACTCTACCTAACTCCTATTCTCCTAAGACACCACATTTTATATTATTTGGTAATATATATTGCAGTACTAATTGATAACATTTCAGTGTGTCATGGACAGTTTGATGTCACAATTTTAGGCAGTAAAGTTTGTTTTTAATACCCAGATAATATTCTTATAGGCCTAAAGTATATTCAATTGGATAATTTTGATTTTGTTCAACCTATTAGTGTGATGGTTTGAAATGTTATGGCACCAATTATTTGATTATTTTATAATGAGTACTGAGGTCTCTCCTTTTTCCCCTTTTTTGGTAACATAACATTGAGGATATTTCCTGATCTCCTGACCTGATCTCCTTTTTTCAGCATGACAAAATTTAGAATTATAGTTTTGAAGTAATTTCAAGTGCAGCTAGTGCATAGATATGATAAGTAAATTAATGCATAATGATGTAGACTTATTGTATATGCATTGATGTTCGCATCTTTAACATGTATGTATTATCTAGGGTGTTCAAATGATTATTTCCTTTGGTTTTCCCCATTCAGCTGGCACTGCTAAGGTGAAGGAAGGCTATTTAAAGAAATATGGTAAGTATCTGTCTCAATATGCATTTACAATGTATTCAATGACATGTAATAAGCCCTTTAATGTTTTATGCAAATTGAAGATGAACTGTAGCACAAGGGAATAAATTACTCCCTTAAACTGCATGCTTATTTGTTAACTAGTATTGTTCATGTCTCATCTTGGTGCTGATGTACGTAATGCACATACTTATTGAGAACAAAATTTAACCCCTTGACTACGTGAAACGAGTGGGTGGTCTACAAGGTCTATGGAGATTTCAGAAACCCGAAGGGAACGGGTTAAATGAGTACTAAAATTATTTTGATGCTTTCCTTTCTCTAAAGGTAACTTTTTCACCCGCTGGAGGCGGAAGCTCTTTACCATCTACCAGGATGGACAGTTGGCCTGGTCAGATGGGCGAGGGAATGCTCCGGACAAGGTCATCAACATACGGACGGATTGTTCCATGCTGCGCGTGGGGCCGCAGGTTGGCTCCGATGCTCCCTCCTTACCCTCAGGTAATAATGATAGTGTTGCAATATTGTCATGAAATTAATAATAATAATGCTAATAATAGACATAGTTTATAGACACAAATTGCATAAGGCCGCTAAGCGCTATTGTTATTACCCCGGTCAACGGATACGCACTGCAATCATTCCTGTACATAAAGTGCACATTTTCCACTCGATAACTATGGAGCATTCCAGCCAGTCGTCTGTTAAGCGCACACAGTGCTAAGGAACCACATTCCCATCCTTCTATCCTTATGATAAAATAGTCAAACCTGTGTATAGTGACCACCTAAGGGAAACGAGAAAAATTACCATTCTAAACAGATGACCTATATATATAAAGGTTATATGATATAATGTTTCCCTATGGGGATTACATTTGGTGGCCATTGTAGGCACGTTGGCTGCTATAGACAGGTGGCCACTAAGACAGCTTTGTCTGTACTAATTGTAGTAATGATATTAGTGGATAGTTGTATTTATAATTATGATAAGTAATAATGATAATAATAGTGCTCTGGACAACTATCAATGAAAGGAGAATCTGTTCCAAAATGGGCTGTAGGTCTGTTCGGAACTTTCATGCTAACCAAGATTACAAATTATAACATGTATACAGTGTATAATAACAAATAATAAGTTGATCAATAACATCTAACAACATATAATGACTAAATAACAAACTCTCAGTGTTAAAATTAGCAATGCCCCCTCATTTTATTGTGATTTATCATCAAACATTCAGGATCAAGCAAGGACTTCCTCTTCTGTATGACAGCCAAGGGGAAGAACATCTACATCTTGGCCGATAGGGAGCAAGAAATTCTGTAAGTGTTCTATTTTCTTGTCAACATTTTAACTTTTTAGATATGCATTTTATTAATAGTCTTTCGTAAATTATATTCTTTAATTTAAATGATGTTATTTTATTTTATGTAACTAAGTCTCACTTTTCTGTCATCCAGACAATGGCTTGAAGCCCTGTACACAGCAAAAGGCTTACCTCCACCTGGACAACAACAACAACAGCCGCAGCAAGCACCAGGTGCTCCACCCCAGGGCCAGGGACAACAACCTTACCCCCCACCCGCACAGGGTCAGCCCCCTCCATATGGATTCAGTCCAAATGTAGCAGGTGAGATTACATTTTAATTTAAAGGGAGCCAACAGCCAAAATAATATTCTTATAAATGATAGGTGATAGTTTTAATAGTCCATTCCACCAAAAAGTTCAGAAAAATCAAATTTCCAGACAAATTATATACTTTATTCATATTGCTTCTTTGAAAGTTTTATACTTGTTAAAAGATAATTCAGTATTTATAAAAACGTAAATTCTCAATAATTAGAGGCACTGATGCTAGGGTTTAACCTATTGTGTGCCAAGTCTCATATCATTGTGCATCATAATCCATATGAATGAGAAATGCATGAACTATTTGTATTTATTATTTCTCACTAAAGAAATGTTTAGAAGTTAGAAAAAGTACAGGGTATTAGAAATACCTACAGTGTTGATGAAAACCAGTTGTCATTTCATGTAGAGGGTACAGTAGTGGAATTTAAAGTCTTTTCAATGGGTTAAATATTCATAAATTTCTTTTTCCCTCTCAGGACCACCACCCGGAGCAGCACCGTATCCCCAGGGAGGATACCCCCCTCAGCAAGCCCCTCCCAGGGGCTATCCTGCTCAGCAGCCCTACCCTGCACAGCAACCCTACCCCACGCAGCGGCCCTACCCAACCCAGCAGGGCGGGGCATCAAGGCCAGTCCAGCAGACTGTCATCGTACAGGACAACAATCGATATGGCAACGACGGCTTTTCGACGGGTCTTCTCGCGGGCTACGCCATGGGGGGTTACCGTGGCTGGGGGTGGGGAGGGCCGGGATATTATGGTGGCTATGGAGGCTATGGAGGCTGGGGGCATGGGGGGTTCGGCCACCACCACCACGATCACCATCACGACCACCACCATGGTCATGATCACCATGACACAGGAGGGCATGAGGGTTATGGTGGTGGAGAGGACTACGGGGGTGGAGATATGGGAGGGGATTATGGGGGAGGAGATTATGGTGGTGGTGGTGACTATGGAGGTGGTGATTTTGGGGGAGGTGATTTTGGGGGAGGAGATTTTGGTGGGGGAGATTTTGGTGGGGGTGACTTTGGTGGGGGTGACTTTGGAGGTGACTAATTTAGTGAAGGGGACTTCTGAGGTGATTTGTAAGGATGTTTTTTTTCTTCCAGTAATGCAGCTATGGGGAGGGGGCATTGGCACATGCAGCCAATAACAAAATGTGAGGAGAAGCTAATTGCCCCAAACGATTCACTTGACCTCCCCCACCCCCATTAAATCTGACCATGCTACAATCTTGGGTCCTTCAGTTAGTGGAAGCAAGATATTTTGAAAGTGTATTTTAGGCTGAATGAGTTTTGATCAAAGTTGTGCAGAATTGTATTGATAAATTCCCTTTGTATCATAACATTTTATTAGAATATTACACCTAAATTCACCCTGTCCTTGAGATATGACTTGAAATAATAGTTCTTTATGTAGGACAGTCTTCTGATTATTTCTTGTCAAGAACAGATGAAATCATGGTGAACTAGATTTTGCTGGCTGAATCACGGAGATAGAGATTTCAGATTTGGGGAGAGAATATTTGTGATGGTGACTTTGGAGGTAAAACAGAAGATATAGGTGTTCAATATGACTCAAAGATTACTTACTTGGTAATCTTTGTGAATTATTATTCATTGTTAGTATACATTCGCCATATTTTCCTAGTTAGTGCCAAACTTTGATAGTACTTTGTTGTGTGAGTTATTTCGTGCATGAGCTTCATTTATCTTTAGACACTTAGGAATGCTTTGATTCGATGATGTAGGTTTTGATCAATCCAGGAAGAGTTCATAGGAATAAAATTAAATCTATTCAACTGGACTTGCTATTTTTTAGTTGAAAAGTTTCATTACATTTCTAGATTGCTTCTTCAGCTAATCTGGCTTGGGTATATAGGGATTAATGCACCACTACGATACCAACAACGTACTACACGACTCTCAACATGGTTTCCGAGCAGGCCGCTCATGTGAGACCCAGTTAATTATGACAGCCGAAGATCTGGCACGTTCACTGGACCAAAAAGACCAGGTTGATGCGATTGCTCTGGATTTTTCGAAAGCTTTCGACCGTGTCCCCCATGAGCGCCTCTTACTCAAACTCAGACACTACGGCATCCGAGGCGAACTACAGCAATGGATCAGATCATTCCTAACAGACCGATCCCAGCGGGTGGTTGTAGATGGACAAGCATCTGACACGATCCATGTGTCATCTGGTGTTCCCCAAGGAACGGTACTGGGCCCCCTATTGTTCATCACATTTATAAATGACATCTCCCATGGTATCACGTCCAAGCTAAGGCTGTTTGCAGATGACTGTCTCATATACAATCCTATTCATGACATCTCGGACCACCATGCGCTTCAGCGGAACCTTGACCGCCTTCATCAATGGTCTCTTACCTGGCAGATGAAATTCAACACAGAGAAATGTCATCTTCTACGGTTCTCACTCCGCCGAAACAACATTGAAGGCAATTACCTACTGGGCAATACTCAACTTACAGCAGTTCAAAACTACAAATACCTGGGTCTTACCTTTTCTCACAACCTATCCTGGCAAAAACACATTGATGGAATTGCATCGAAATCCAACCAAATGCTCGGGCTTATCAATAGGAATCTACGACGCTCTTCCCAGAAGATCCGACAACAAGGCTTCTTCTCCCTGGTTAGACCTCGCTTGGAATATTGTGCAACAGTCTGGAATCCATCTACAAAGAAGAGCATCTCAAAGATTGAAGCTGTACAGAGGCGAGCAGCAAGATTCGTTCTTCAACAATACCGCCATTCTGAGAGTGTGTCTGCTATGATTCAACAACTTCAATGGAGTACACTGGAAAGATGCAGACACATCTCCTGCCTTAGCCTCCTCTACAAAATTCAGAATGGCATGGTAGCAATTACACCTGACCAACTCCTCACACCAATGGCCCCAAGCATCACCAGACAATACCACCCAAATAAGCTCAAGCATATACATACTCGAACTCAGCTTTACCAGAACTCCTACTTCCCACAAACTGTAACAGCATGGAATGCGCTCCCCAATAATATCTTGGCTTCTACATCACTAGGAGCCTTTGCGGGAGCAGTTGCCTCAATCGGCAATTAATGGGATACCTCACCGGTTCCCCTCGACTCTACGTCCTGACTGATGGACCCTGTCGAGTACCCAAGTAGAAGTAGAAGTAGTATAGTGAAAAGATGTTGGAATTACTGAGTTGAGTAGTCTGCTATATTTAAAATTATTAAGGTATCTTCTTTAAACCTAAGCCAGCTAGTTTAGCTCAAGAAGCAACCTAGAAAGGTTTTGAAACTTTTCTACTCAAAGATAGGTAGGCCAGTTGAAAGTATGTAATTCTGTTTTCCTTGAATGCTTTGATTCTTACTTTCTGTCTTCAATATTTTGTTTTAAAGTTCACTCTCTTCTTCCATAACATGTGCATTCTTTTGGCTGAGCGGAAAGGGTTAGTTTGTGTATCTCTTTTTTTCTTACAAGATTATATCACATTCTTAACAAAATATCACATTACCCAATATGACTCTTTGTTTAAAGAGGAATTACAGGCTTTGATAGAGGTAGAAGTAATTTTGATGCAATTCAATCAAAGCTTGATTACGGCGCCTTAATAAAATATAATACCCGGTAGATTAAATGGGCAAACAGAGGCTGACTGTACACTTTTTAACTTATAAAGTAGTGCAATAGTGGAATTTTTTTCAGCTTTCTGTGTAGCCTACACTTTTATTCAATTTGTAAGTTTTTACATTTTAACTTTGTGCCATAGAGCTTTGTATTTTTTCTATCGGTGAAGAGAGCTTTATTCTAGTTGTGAACGCGAAGCAGTGCTGAAATATGAAAACTCTTTAATTATTATATTTCTATTGTACATACAATGTATTTCAGCATATTTAATGCATCATTACAT
Organism: Echinarachnius parma; assembly: GCA_037951105.1. NCBI lineage: Eukaryota > Metazoa > Echinodermata > Echinoidea > Clypeasteroida > Echinarachniidae > Echinarachnius > Echinarachnius parma. The sequence goes on from JBAMJV010002536.1 coordinate 97,766, forward strand.
ACACACATTTTATGATAATTCTGAAGCAATTGGCAATTTTTTCTAAAATTAACATCTGTCTTGCAGAATATCAGTTTTCTTTGTACATGTATTGCAAGGTAGAAAGGTCTCACTCTGAGAAGAACCAACTATTTGTATGGTTTAGAAATCTACCAAGTTTCTTGTTTTGTATCACATGTACTTTTAATTTGATTGATTGTTTTCTCGTATTACAAAACTAAAAGATGATTACCTGACCTTCAAATGTATGTGAAAAATATGTTTGTATGGTTTAAAAATCTACCAAGTTCCTTGTTTTGTATTTACATGTACTTTAATTTGATTGATTGTTTTCTCGTATTACAAAACTAAAAGATGAATACCTGACCTTCAAATGTATGTGAAAAAAATCAATGCTGTACATTTCTATTTAGTGCCAATGTTCATTACTTCATCACACTTTGTGTAGCATATCCTTGTGTTTTTAAGTATAAGTTTATTTTATTCAATTTGATCACTAAAACATGATACCTATAAGCCAGTTCGTAGTTACAATCTGCGCATGCGCGTATTTACTTCCGGGTATTTTGATATTCCATCGATCGTGAGAATCAAAGGAGCCACACGTGCAATTGAATGCGAATTATTTGTTTACGTTTTTAAAATCTGGATCAGGATAAAAATAAGCCCATCATTTTTGTATTCACCACATCAAAGGTTAATAGCATAATATGTACTATTTCATAGAACAAGAACCGGTTTGATAGAATGTGTTATTCATGTGTAATGATGATATTTATTGATCAATAATTTCACCGAGCCTTGCTTGGCCTGGCTAGCACGCACGTATAGGTGTACATAATAGTGTACATAGCATTGTGCGGAGATTATCGTCTTCCGCTTGCTGCACTATCCAACGCAAAAACAGTTTTTGCCGTCTGATTTCTCTCTCCATTTATTAGCAAATGCAAAAAAAAATCGTTTATGTGATCCACAATTTATATAAATTGATAATGATTACCGACTTTCTTGTTTTGAAGACCGCGCAACATGTCGAAAGAAATATTATATCCCGTCTGTTTTCCTTGCCGTTGGCGTCCTAAAACATAGCGTTCAATTTTGAACGGTACATTGTACGAATGGGTGGTATGCTTATCGCCCGCCTTGGTATCATTATTGCGTGTGAATGATTCACCTAGATCATTCACAAGAAAGATGATTACAAGAAAGTTGATATGGCGAAAAATCGGTAAATTCTTGAATATACTTTACATCAAATGTGTTCTTTATGAGTTTATGCAGCTGCTCGTATTTTTTCCACTTTGATTTTATGCATCTAATGTTTGTTTTATGCTGTCAAACTAAAATTATCCGGTAATATGACATACTACCATACACTTTACTGTACGTTGATCGCCCGTTGATGGAATATCGGACTACGCCCTCTGTCGTCACCCAAGCTCCATAGTCTAATTACGAACTGGCTTATAATACATGTATACATATTATAGACAAAGAGAACGAGGCAAACATGCAATACAAAAATGAATACAAGTAATGAATGGAATTGGGATAGCTCTATTAAACAGAAGACTAATTAGGTATGGTGGTCTTTTTGAGATAGCAAGCAAGCCCTTTAAAAAATGTTATAATGTATTGGTTGTTATTTATTTTTAATACATGTATTTCCGATGGTATTTATAAAGACATTTAGTTGGACAAAAGGACCCATGTACTTGATGTAATATAATTTATGATTTGCAGGGTATTTTAACAAAATTATCCTGAGTGTAGATTAATTCATGCCTTTTAGCTCTTATATTTTGTACTTTGCATCTCTACATCTCTATTGTGTAATGTGTAATTGTATACTGAATTGTATATAAATGTATTTTATAGATTGAATTAATAACCTATTTCAAATATTTAGCAGTAAATGCATATTGGTTATTTTTTATATTGAAACATATCTTGAAATGTATTTATATGTATCTTTGTAGATATAAATTGGTATATACTGACATATTATAATTCAATGTAACATTAAAATGATCCATTAACTTTGTCAAATTCAACCAAATCACTTGAAGCTTGAATACTGCTTCTCCTGTACCTTGTTGCTTGGCTTATGGTAACAAAATAGTAAAATGGGTTTTGATTCCCTGATTATGGAGTTATATATTAATATTGCATTGCAAAGGGTTCCTGAACGCTTTTTAATGGTAGTCAAAGTATCCAAACGAGCGGGATAAAATCGGACATCAATCAAACCATGTTCCTTCTCTTTAAAACTAATTCAGATACGTCTTACAATGATATTGGTATATGATTGGAGTCTCAAATATAACTTTTGGAAAATTCTTATGAAGTTTATGGATCACTTTAATAAGAGAATCATAAGATATTATGTGTCAATTTATATCGTGATAATCATTTTGATAATTGTACATTTTATTCCCTATTGCTTAGTTAACATAGTAGTCACAAATGTCTGTCAAGCTATATTTGCTATGTGTATGCTGTGAAACTTAAAGTGAAACCAGTAAAGTGTCTAACTCCACGAAAAGTACTTGGAGCTTCCAAATTTCTCTTCTACCGTGTTGTTTGGCGTATGGTAAGAGAAGAATAAACTAGGGTTAGATTGTTTAAAATGCCCCTTTAGTATGACGATATCTATCATTGATAATCATTCAGCTCAAGAGCGTTATGGAGTTATATATTAATATTGCATTGCAACAGTCATAAACCTCATACCGGCGTTATACAGTAATTTTTTGTAAAAGCTGACGCAAATTTTCGCTTTTTTAACCAGGAAAGCAGTGTTATTTTTCAATGAAATTTTACGATGATTTGGGTATAGGATTGAAGTCTCAAATGTAATTTTGGGCAATATCTGACACTTTACGGTATTTTTGTTGGTCTTTTGGGGGATAAATCACTTAATATGGCTATTTTAGTAACCTTCAGCAAGTTATTGACGAATACACATTGCTGCTCTCATCCTATTCAGGTGTATGTATAAATGGGTATTTGACAGTAGTTTTAATTCCTTGAAATGTTGATGCAACTTATCATGGCAGCTCGGCTAAAACCAGGGTAGTAATGATACTTAGCCCTGTAACAGCAGTGTTTTAAGACATATATGCATGAACATTGCACTTTATACATGTGCAATTGTTATTATCATTATTTCATGTCCCTATAAAGCTACCCTACCTCTTATTTAAAGGAGTGCATCAAATGACAGCTGTGCACTTTCACTTTTATTTGCAGCCTAACTAGGCTGCGGATATTTAAGAAATAAATACAAAAGATATATTTTACCAGGAAGAAGAACTTTGCAGAATATTCCTTAATTCAGTCTTGTTAACTGAAGTGCAGTAGATTTAGGGGCATTATTTTGAGTTTATATTGGGCATATCACTTCACCTCGAGTTGCAGTTTGCAATAGTAATTGTTGTCGTTGTTTAATGTATTTATTTATTTTTTGTTGGGAGGAGGGGTATTTATGGGTACTATGTATTTTGATTTCAATTTCATTTTTTTTTCATTTTTTTTTTTTGGGGGGGGGGGGGGCGATGGGGGCAGGGGGTCCTCCATTTTTTCGGATTAAACAAAACAAATCATATATTTCAATTAAACAATTAAAAGTTTCTCTAACTTTATTTTCGCAGTATTTATTATGCATGCAATTTTTTCTACAATGTTGGGCTTTCAAAACTATTGGACAAGTGATTCATTTGGCGATGATTTGGGTTGTAAATACAAATGCTTAGTTTCTTTTGTGTAATTATGAACTGGTCACAATGTTTGTCATAATAGTAAGGTTCATATGTCCACATTTCAATGAACATAATTTATACTGACTACAGTAATTAATAAGTGAATTGCAAAATATGTTAGTGTTAACTGTGTCCCTGATAATGGAGAGACTGCATTTTTAAAACTCAAAGTGTAGAATAAGAAGTATTCCTTGCATCGCTGATAAACATGTAGTACCACATACGAGCTATAAAGTGACCCTGAAGTTTTAGTGTATCCAAGATATAGAAAACAAGTAAATTATTGCCTGACAATAAATCATATGTAATTAAAATATTATATGTTTGTTTCACTTGTGTATATGTTTGTGTATGTGTGGAATAAGGGTATTATGTAAAACAACAACTACTGCATGAATATAGGCGCAATTGTATGGTTATTGTAGTTTCAGTCTAGGAATATATATATGTTTTTGTCAATTAACTACATTATTAAAAATACACCATACCAGGAAGTAAGAAATTTAAATACTTATACAAAATGCTGTATATTCTTTAAATAAAGATAAAATAAACACAGATTTTTAGAATTTTATACAATAATATTTTGGGGAGCTTAGCTGATGAGATGGTTTAACAATTTTTTCAGTTGGCATTTGATTTGAAAATATAAAACTTGCGCAGACTATATGTGACCGGCTATAGCAAAACCATGCACATGTCGGTAAAAATCAAAATGTAGATTATCATACCATTAGAAAGGCCTCATTACAAGCTTTCATTTGATAAGTCTTTTACACACATTATGATAACTTAAAATGCCCATTTCTTCAAAACATTGATTACCGACAAGTGCAGGGTTTTGCTATAGCGGGTCACATATTGTATCTTATTTCAAATAGAGGGAAACTTACACAAAATATATGAAATGAGAATGTTTCTGAGGAAACTCTATTTTCTTTGTTAATTTTCATTTATACTATATTCATATTATATAAGGTACAGATGATTCCAAAATGGTATCAGAGTTGAATGATATCAGGTTGATTAGCGCCTGGATATAATTATAATTTTGGTATATCAAGCACTTTCCATAGACTAAGCCTTACCTGAATATATCAGATTCAGTCTTACTATACCATAAATAAAAGCTTGTAATTTTCAAAAAGGATATCTTCAAAACATACTTGTTTGTCAAATCGAGCCATAACTTTTGATCCTAGCACATCCAATAAGTATTTATTTCACTTTAGTTCCCCTCTATTTGATCCAGTTATTGCTTTGCATTTAATTTAATAATTCTCAGTCAACATATTGTTATCTGTACTTCTTTGTTCTAATGTCACTTTCTTATTGTGATTTTTGTTCTTTTCTTTAATTCTCCTGCTTTTCTTTCTGTCTCCTTCTCTTCTCCGTCTATTTCTAATTCGTGAATAGAAGAGTTATCCTCACTATGGAGATCAAAGCCCGGGGGGCGGGTCTGTCCTCATTGAAAGGGGGGTATCATGAGTGACCAAGAAAACGAGTAATTAGGGTGGTTTTTTACGATCAGGCGAGATACTCGAGTATCTCGAATAGGGTCTCAAAATCACCCAAAATCAGGAAATAGGGTATCTATTTTAGGCTGATGAATTACTCATTTAGGGTCTCAAAAAGATGAATTACTCGTTTAGGGTCTCAAAAACTCAGCTTACTTGCTTAGGGTATCAAAAATAGTTATAACTTGCTTTTAATGAGGGGTTTACAAAAAAAAGATTACTTGCTTAGGGTATCAAATATAGTTATGACTTGCTTAGGGGTTTACACAAAATCGATTACTTGCTTAGGGTATCAAAAATACTTGCTTAGGGGTTTACACAAAATTGATTACTTGCTTAATAGGGTATCAAATTACCGATAATCATACTTACTTAGGGTGTATTTTTTGCACCACGCAAATACTTGTTTAGGGTGCTTTTGGCAAGTCATTGGTCACGCATGATACCCCCCTTTCTATGAGGACAGACCCCCCCCCCCCCCCCCCCCCCCCCCCGGGATCAAAGCTACAAGTAAATCAAGATGGGGGCTGGTAGTTGGAGTTAAGGTTAAATTAGTCAGCAAGATCCAACTCGGTATGGGTTCTCCTTATGACATCATACTATCCACCCCCATCTGTGATCCTGAGTTTACTACAAACGGAAGATAATAAAGACTGATTTTTGAGCTTTGGGGAAACAAAATTTGCTATAGTATGAGGGGCAGACAAAATTAATGCCATGATTGATTTTTATATATATGCAATAAAACAGACAGCACTTTATAATTATTGCAAGTGCTATACATTCTAAATAATACGCAAAGCCATGCCAATGCTATCAGAATTCCTAAAGCAAGACAAAGAAATTATACTAGCTCCATCTATCACCATCTCAGGGCAGTGTGGGCGTGGTCGCGTCGCTCGATCGCTGGAATTACCCAGGCAAGTCGGCCGGAAGAGTTCGCAGCTCGATCGCCCCCACACTGCACAGCCATGGTAGCCAGGAGCTTCGGCGTTATGTGCGATTGAGATTGACCTGTCATCAGCTGCATGCAAATACATTTTATACAGTGCAGTGCAATTGTCATCGTGTTGGGATCGCGTGGGTACCCTTGTTCAGGAATCGGTGGACCAGAAAGTTTGTTGGTAAGTGGAAATCTCTCTTTACTCACCTTGTTTATGTATTATACTATTTTTATTTATATGTTTATTATTTTCTGACAATTATTCTTTAATTATACATGACTCATTTATATTGTTACGGTTTAATTTGGCATTTTTTTAATCATGAAAAATAGAGCAGCTTTAGCCTGTACGAGAGAGTGAAGCAGCCCGATGAGCGCCCGACACTCACAGTATGCGGGCAGCCTATCCCCATCTCGGCTCGACGTGCCTGGCCTTGTCTTTAGACTAGTCTAGATGCGTTTTTCGGATTCCCCAAAATACAGAACGACTCCTCATTTGTTTATATTAATTATTACAACAAAGCATGTAAACAAATATATTTCAAAATGATTGGGCCATACTCCTTCTACTAGCAACAAACAGTGACAGATGAAATCAATAATCGTAGTGGAATGAAATTGATGAATAAACTACTCGAATAGTTGACCATATATCTGTACAGTGTACGATATTCCACTCCAACTGTGAAAAGCGAATAGGTGAAAAAAATTAACTCAGTCTCTAGTGTAGTCTATTTTGGCAAAATTGACACAGGTAAGCCTCTTGACTTGCAGGGGTGCACCAGCATAAACAGTAAACTTTCCATTTTTTGACTCAATTTCTGTTATCTATTTTATACAGATATCTCTAACTTAGTCTAAGCAAAACGGAGGTATTTTCTTGTCCGTCCTGCTGTATATTCCGGAATTGCCATTCTAAGTAAATCACTAAATGCCATTCAAAAGAACAAGCCTGTGATGAATGTGACATTTAAAATTTATATTGAAAAAGAAATGCATCACTTCAATTGATAAATAAAATTGAAAATTATTAACGAAAAGAATAACATTGAATAGATTTCATAACATTCATAACATTTAATAAATTTGATTTAATTAAATAAATTCACACATTTGCTCTCTCTTCTCATCTTGCCGCCAGGAATCCCAGGATCTGTCTCTGGAAATAAAGCATACGTTAGTCGAAGGAAAAACAAAAATTGAAAAATGGGAGAGGCTCCAGGAAAGAAGATCTTCCAACAGGGAGATAATTATGATCAGATCCGGAGGGAGTGTGCGAGGAGCGGGGCTCTCTTTGACGATGACATGTTTCCAGCCGTCGATACATCGGTCTTCTTCTCGCAGAAACCACCAACACCCTTCCAGTGGAGGAGGCCACATGTAAGTTGTTTTCTTAGATACATTCATAATTCACTCTCAGAACCTTTTCCTTTCAATGGTTTTAATCATGTTTGTGGTTATTCATGGATGGGGTAGATCGATACACAGGGTTGGCCTCCACCTGGGAATAATAGTAGACAGGAACCCCAGTGGTGGGAAATCCCCTTGGAAATATGCTGGGAATATTGATTGTTAACGAATAAATAATCAACATTTAATTTACACAATTTGATGGCGATCCAGACAGTTGAACAATTTGTAGAAATCATGTCAGTGGCAACTTCCCACACCCCCACCCCCCAAAAAAAAAAAATTTGGCTGATATATTCCCCATATTTTTTCTAAAAACACAAGTCACAATAATGTCACAATAAATTTGTAGAAATCATGTCAGTGGCAACTTCCCACACCCCCACCCCCCCAAAAAAAAAAAATTTGGCTGATATATTCCCCATATTTTTTCTAAAAACACAAGTCACAATAATGTCACAATAAATTTGTAGAAATCATGTCAGTGGCAACTTCCCACACCCCCACCCCCCCAAAAAAAAAAAATTTGGCTGATATATTCCCCATATTTTTTCTAAAAACACAAGTCACAATAATGTTAACTTTCTCACTTGTGCAGCTCTAGATATGTTATGTAGTGTCAGTGGCATAGCTAAGGTACTAGAGGGCAAAAAGGCCCGGCTCTCCCATTGGAATTCTTTCTCACTTTGTGGATAAAGTAAATAAAAAAGTGATAACAAATATTACATTGAATTTGTGCCCTTGGGCCTCTTTCACTAATAAACCAGATCCCATCTTGTGGGTTGATTGGACTATGCCACTGTCTATTCTTACAGAAATGTACTTCATAAATTATGACATAATTGTATGTTGAATACATTTATGCATGACAAGATCAGGTTGGTATATATCTACATGTATCTGCATTTTCTGTAGAAAATTTAAATTCTAATTCCCCCCTTCAACTTGTGGCTCTGTAATGGTCAACATACAATATACATGTACATGTACTTCGACATCAAATATATTGCCAGGTTGTAGATGACCTCAATTAGCTTGTGCACACACACAAGTATACATGTACGTTCAAGATTAATAAATAGTTAATCAGTAATCTTTGCCTCTAGGAGTCTACAAAATAAATTTCTTAGATTAATTATTAACCTTTATAAGTTTCCGATCTCATCTCAAGTAATCCGTAGAGTAGAAACATTGGAATTTATAACAATTAGTAATCATTTGATGAGAAGAAGTAGAAATTGTTGTATTATACAGATGTGGGGAAACAATATTACTGTGGGTTCACATGATGTGTGGCTGAACAAAATCATTAACTAAAAACACACACACATGCACACAATTGTTATCTTTCTTGTAGCATTTTACATTGTACAAGCTAGTATAAATTAACAAAATTACAGCATTGATATCAATTGATCAGACTATATATTGGAAATACTGTTTTTACTCTAGATAGAGCAAATCATTACTTTACTTAGAGTACTTTAGAGAATTCAAGTTTCAATGAGTTTTCTAGAATATGGAACTAGTAAAATCATACATGATTCAATATCACTGAGAAAGGAGATGTTAATTTTGTGCAAATATAAACAAGTTCCATACATAAACAAGTCCCATGGCCGCTGGGGTGACATGAATTAAACAGATCCAAGTTTTATTTTCTGTAAAATGCAGTAATTATACAAATTAAATGAGCTTCTGGCCAGAAATTTTTCACAAGAAAAAGTGCAAAATGTTTACTATTAAACTCGTCTGGTCAAACTATAACTAATCAAGTTTTGGCTTCGGTCAACTTTGGCAGTCCCTTGATTCTACTCACTAAACAGGGCCATTGGAAAAAGGGGTTAATTCACGCCAAGTTAACATGTATGACAGCCATACAGGCTATACAGCAACGGGTGATTGATTCTGAGTGATTAGATTGTTCCGTCTGACTGTTTGACCTAACCTTTAGTTCTGTGTTCCATCATCCATGGTTAGCATGGTTGATTGCATCCATAGGCAAAGATCATTATTTGCATAGAAATACAATACGTGTACAATGTATGCATTTAAATTGAACTTTATCATGTTGTTGTGCTATAAATGTTTATATTTATTCACTATTTCAATTCAATGCACAAATTGATTCAATATCAAAGTGCTGTCATTTGCAAGAAGGCTTTTAGGGTGCACTGTGGAAGCTCAGTGGAAATTTGTACATTTCCAAGCAAAAGGGTAGCGTATAGGCTGTATTTCCTGCATATGAGTGAAGTATATCAGATAATAAAGAAGAAACTGAAAATAAAAATTAGATCTGTATGATTCATAGATGGTTCTGAACTTCTAAACAGTCTCTCTGCAAGATGCATTTGGTAATGTGTTACATATGGCATTTGTACATATCTCTGAACTGTTTGACATGACATTGAAGTGATGATAGCGAACACATGGGGTGCTGTACGTTGCATGCATGTAAGAACATTCTAGACCCTTGCTGGATAGTTGCTCCTCGGTAACTGGCAATCAATCTAATGAGGCCCTGTGTAGGCTTATCAAAACAGTCATGTATTTGCATGTCTCTCTCAGTACCAAATCATGAACAAATAATTAAGTCTAGATTTATACTGTAAACCGGCTTGACTTTGGCCAATTTTTGAGAAGGATGTATTTTCATCAAGCCTCACTTTTTATAACAACTTTCTGATTTTGTAAATTACCCTATGTAAGAGTATATTGACAATTTAGCACTAGCCTGAATAGGGATGTTCTAATTTTTGTAAACAGTTTGCTAATTATTTTCCTTTGGAGGCATAAATTTCTTATATTTTCCCCCTTCCACATTAAACTTTCTTTAAATGAAAAACTTTGATGCCATAGGTCATCTAGGGACAAGGTTTTAGAGAGCCATATTAATAAACTTTCGAGATTTTTAATTTGATCAAGATATTGACTGAACTTTACAGAACTCAATTAAAAGAGTCTTAAGTTTACATTTTTAACTAGTTTTTAAAAGCAACTTAAAAGCTGCAGCATGGTACCCAGATTTGGATGACCTCTGTAAATATTTTACTGTTTACACAGGGCTCCACACTCACCTTTTTTGTCAGTGGCCGGGTCGGGCCAGTGAAATAATTACTTCCCCTTTTCTGGTGGCCCGAAAGAAAAATTTACTGGCCCCAAAAATTGATTACATGAGTAAACTTTTCACTATTCAAAATGTCTCTATTTCCTGATCAAACCTGAGATTATAGATGAAGCATGACATTGAAGAAAACAAGATTTTTCTAATTTTGTCAATGTCGAGTTGAGAATCTGCTTGCCCGATCGGGCCACCAAAATATGACTTTTATACATTTTTGCTGGCCCGAAGTGTCATTTCACTGGCCCCGGGCCAGTGCGAGTGTCGAGCCCTGGTTTACATTATATTGTGTATCTAGGACTTCCTCGTTATGAACATATGAAGTAATAATATTTGTTTGCAGTACACCTGTATCTAAAGCCTCCCACTCATGTTCTAAATTTACCTCTGACATAAATTCCATCCTGAAATTTAATGAAATTTCCGTCTAGTATAAGGTCAAAAAAGATGTTTTATATTCCTCTTGCCTGCACGATCTGGTGGATATAATTACAAACTGTATGAAATCTTGGGTATAAACAAATTTAGTCTGGAATTTAGAAGTAAACAAAATGCCTCCACTCAACTTCCTATGCTTGACAAAATAAAAAGTAAAAGTGACATTTTAAAACTGTCCCATACTCATGCAGGTTATTGATCCTGGGCTCTGGGTAAAACTGCCCAAATCATGAAAAAACAAAATAGTAATCCTACAAAAATTGCAATGGAAATTAAATTACATAGTGCTCGTTGTGTGCTGAAATAGTTGAAAATACATGTAGCCCTGACAAAATATTTGTAAAAGTTTACCTGTTTTCATCACTATCATTGTTATTAATTTCATGGATAAGAAATGAAGTAAATATGGGCATGCATGGGTGTACACATTCATGTATATGATGTACATGTAGTGTTCAAAATACAGTTTGTATTAAAATTGTGACATGATAAAGTTAAACAAATCAGAAATGTTATAACATGTCTATCAAAGAAAAAACATTACATAAGATACTGTCTACAAAGAATCTCAAATGTTCCCCTCTGTTGAATCTTTATTTTGATTTGAAACCTTTGAAATGGACCTCTCCCCAGAAAATTACAAAAGAAAGAGGAGATAATTCCCCCATTACTTGTCAACAATGATGGCAAACACTATTAAACTCTCATCACATCTTGAGTTTGTATAATAAAACTTACTAGATAAATCTTACTTTGTGAACAATAATAGGTAGTTTATTTATTGTAGAAGACTGATATTTGGTAAACCATGCATTTGTCCAGTTGTAGAGAGAGATACATGTACAATGTAGAGGTTTCTTCATATTTACATTTTTTAAAATCCAAATCTTGAAAATCAAATGAATATATTGCAAATGTAATTATTTTGGTGGTTACGAACTTGTGAGATTTTATTCATTAAACAAAAATAATAATATAAGTTTGAAAACATTATTTGAAAACGTTTATAAATCTTCTGAATTAGTATTTTTGTATTTGTTGATTTCATAATGTACACACATGTATTGTCTTTGGTTTAACTTGTATCCAACATTTAACATGTGTTTGTTCAAACATTAATAACCAAACTACAAACCAGGATTATTTGTGAACATGTACATGTAACTAGTATTACATTTGTAACAGAAACTGTATTTCTCACAGAATTTATTGTCAGTTATTGAAAGTTATTCTGGTTCATTTCCGTTGATTTTGTATCCTTTCAAAGATACTGTGATTTCATATTTTGATTCTTTGCATGTAGCTGTTGGAAACTGATTGCACATAACTCGTACATATCAAGCTGCTACAATGTAAGGGATGATTCACATCTTATATGTATGTCAAATTCTGCAACTAACAATAACAATTTCCCAGTTGGACTTTTCAACTCATAAGTTATTTTACTGTAAGTGTACATTGTAATGTCTGTTTATTATACATACTTGTTTTGTGTATTTTGTTACCAGTCATGACTGTCAATGTGAACTTGTGAAGGCATTCATGATTCATGGTATCAACTTGACAACTGACACATTAATTTGCCCTCATACTGGACTTGTCAGTTCACAAGTTATTATTTTGTTTTTTATTACATAGCATGCCTAGATTAGGGCTTCCCTGGGAGTGGGGTCAGAAAGTCATGCCAAATATTCCTATATGGGGGATCCCACAGGGAATTCTAACTAAACTCAACCGAAATGGAGGGCTAGCTACAGGTCTCACAGTCACAACCTTCCCCTTAGAATTGATATTTCCTGCTGAAAATTATGAAAGAGAGCATTCTGTATTGCACAGATTTTACCCATCTAAAGGCATAATCAGTGCATGTATGTATTGCAGCGCACAACAAATATTTATTTTGGTAATATTCTAGGGAATTCTACAACTCAATGCACTCAACTGAAATGGAATTATGGAAAATCGCCTTACAGACTTTTAGTTCAAATACATTTTCTTCAGAGTGGTTTATTGATTTTGCATACTGTACATCTGTTTCCTTTTCTTAAAGGGATAGTTGAGTTCTGGTAAGGAGAGTACAGTTTTAGTGAAACTGAATTTTAGTAACCAAAACCTGCATCATTACATTACAAACTAATAGTTATAACTAGAAAGGAACACAAAATTACAAATGACGTAGTAAAGATCATGTTATCATTCAAAAAGAGCCGTTAAAACGTAAGAGGGCGCTCTCTAAACACTCATCGGTTTTAACCATTTTGAATAAAATATTGTGCATGTGATGCTTTGTTGAAATAGTGATTAGATAGAGAAATAACCAACAACTATTTAAATACCTATTTTGTAACTTTTTGAAAAGAGGAAGCATTTTTTTGAATTTTTAACGGCTGGTTCAAAATTCTCTAATAAACCCGGGGCCCGGGTTTATTACAAATTGTTATATTTATGGATATTTCAGCCGTTTCTGAACCGATTTTGATCAAACAAAGACGATTTTATTGTTTAAATATTATGCTCTTTCAAATTTTACACTCAGTTTTTCATTACCTCACAAACCAATTAAGTAGTCTAGCGCCCTCTCTACCAAAACTCAACTTTCCCTTTAAGCTTTAAAATTATTAAGGTTAATTTTATTTTTGACACAATATTAATATGGAAGATTTAATGTTTTCAAAATTGTTTAGCACAAACACTAGTGAAAAAAAGAGAACATTTGAATATCTGTAATGTAATCATCTTGCTCAACAGTGTGTTTAAATAAACTGAACATTACATACCGTACTTCAATCCCTCTTTTCAATTTTTTTTAAAAGTTAGACTATAAGAATATAAACAATTAAACGGCCAAATTAATAAGAGCTTAGATTATCTTACATGGAATACAGTGCTATTTTACACGTTGAATAACCATCAACATTGAACAAAGTTGTGTGTACTACATGTACAACTCACACCCTGAAATTTTCTTTGAGCTAAATTGCCAAAATGATCTGCTTCAGAAAAAATAGGCAAATTCACCCATGGATGCCTATTTGCCTCTTTCAATTTCCTGTGTGATTAAGGATCCCAGTGCTATGTATTTGTTGGATTATTCTGCATTCATGACCAACCTCATTACTTCCCAAGAATCCCTAGGGTTTTTAGCTCATCCGGCCCGAAGGGCCCGATGAGCTTATGCCATACCGTTGCGTCCGTCGTCCGTCCGTCCTTCCGTCCGTCCGTCCTTCCGTCCGTCCGTCCGTCCTTCCGTCCGTCCGTCCGTCCGTCCACAGTTTTCAAAATGCTTCTTCTTCGTTATTTTTCAACCGATTTTGATTCTGATTGTTTCATAAGATAGGGCTAGGAGGGGGATTTAAAACTTCTACACAGAATTTTGAAATTTTTCTCCATTAATTAATTATGGTAATTTATGCAAATTTATTCCAAAAATCACAAAAAATGCTTCTACTCCTTCATTTCTCGACCGATTTTGATTTGGTTTGCTTTATCTGGTAGAGCTAACTTTGGTACACTAAACTTCTACACAGAATGTTGAAATTTTTCTCCATTAATTAATTATGGTAATTTATGCAAATTTATTCAAAAAATCACAAAAAATGCTTCTTCTCCTTCATTTCTCGACCGATTTTGATTTGGTTTGCTTTATCTGGTAGAGCTAACTTTGGTACACTAAACTTCTACACAGAATTTTGAAATTTTTTTCCATTAATTAATTATGGTAATTTATGCAAATTTATTCCAAATATCACAAAAAATGCTTCTTCTCCTTCATTTCTCGACCGATTTTGATTTGGTTTGCTTTATCTGGTAGAGCTAACTTTGGTACACTAAACTTCTACACAGAATTTGGAAATTTTTCTCCATTAATTAATTATGGTAATTTATGCAAATTTATTCCAAAAATCACAAAAAATGCTTCTTCTCCTTCATTTCTCGACCGATTTTGATTTGGTTTGCTTTATCTGGTAGAGCTAACTTTGGTACACTAAACTTCTACACAGAATTTGGAAATTTTTCTCCATTAATTAATTATGGTAATTTATGCAAATTTATTCCAAAAATCACAAAAAATGCTTCTTCTCCTTCATTTCTCGACCGATTTTTATTTGGTTTGCTTTATCTGGTAGAGCTAACTTTGGTACACTAAACTTCTACACAGAATTTTGAAATTTTTCTCCATTAATTAATTATGGTAATTTTTTATTTATTTATTTTTTTATTTTTTATTTATTTATTTATTTTTATTTATTTTTATTTTATAAAAAAAAAAAAAAAAATTTGGTTATTTTGTTTACATTTTTTTATTTATTTATTATTATTTTTATTTATTTATTTATTTCTTTTTTCCCCATGTCCCTTCTGGGGCATCAAATTTATATTTTTTTTGCTCTAATTAAAAAAATTAAAAAAATTTATGTCCCTTCCAGGGCAGTTTTTGACCAGTTGAAAAGTGTACCACATGAAATTTGCGATATTTGATGTTGCGAGATGCCGGATGAGCGCTACGTCATTGACGTTCTGGTTAGATGATGCGATGAGTCCCTGTTCAAAGTGATTTATTTATAGAATACTGAATAGTTCCACTCATAGAGACTATTTAATATTTAGCGTTAATATCAATCTTGAAGTCTTGGAGATAATGATAGTTCTAAATCATTATTTCAAAATTGTGTGCATATTCTGCCATTTATAGAATACTTATACTTGCAGTCTTGCCTTTAATTTTCCCAACATATCATATAGATTATGAATAATGTAGTATAATGAGTTTCAGTACATGTAAGTTGTTTGGGTGACATCTTTTCAGGCTCCAGGTCAAGTTTACTGTACAATGTACCCCTCTAAGGCCTCTAATGAAAATATGTGTTCATAATTCACTTATAATCACACAATATCATAAATTGTGAATGCTTTCTGCTGGCATTTTTATGGTATTCATGCACAGTGCACAATAGGATGGAGCTGAGAACCTAGCCTTGTTTTTCCCTTGACCTAGCTTGAGTTTGACTGGTAAGTGCATTGCAGTGGTATGAATGAATGCCCAGGGCTGTGTAGCTAGTGCATGAAATTTGAATTTAAAGGGCATGTATACATATATGATTCATCCCAAATAAATGTGTATACATACAACTGTAGTAGTATACAAATCCTTTACACTTCATAGAACTATGGCATTAGATTTATATTACTGCGTTGTATTACAAATAGAGGCTAGTTTCCTTGTGTGATTTCTGGAAATTAATATTTTGTATTTTATAAAGAGATGAATGCAGGGAAATATATTCCAATTGGGGGGGGGGGGGGGGTTTCAAAATTGACTACATGAGCACTCTGATAATTCAGTATATACATATTACAGAACTAAAGGACCAATTGGCTTGTGGGATAACTAGACTGGGCTCTTAGGAGAGTGTTCTGTAAACCAATGTAATATAAACAATGAGTTCCAGCTAATGTCAAATTTACTATTTTATGATGACATTGTACAAAGTTACAGGCAGTTTGGTGTTGAAAGCCAAGTTAAAAGTACTTTCACACGGAATTTAGACAATGTGAAATATGCAATAATACATTTAGCAGTCACTCAAGTATGTATCATGTAATTTGCCAAGATGCTGGTCAGCAAAATGTATACATGTATGTATGTATGTTGAGAAAGAGAAGGGCGCTAAGTCACTTGTTTGTCATTAGGTCCATTTTAGGTCCATAACATTTGGGAGCCTTGTATTAAATTGTAGGAACCAAATGTATCGCTCTTTTTACTGTTGATAAATATTCCCCAAATTATGAATAATTATTATACAAAATCTGAAAATTTGGCATCATATTTTTTTATACAAAAGGCTCAGACGTACCTAAGTATGTAGTTGGTTGGTATGTTTAGACTAAGGCTGAGTCGGTTCGGTCGATCACACCGGTTACCGACCGTTTCAATCGGGACCCGGTTCGGTATATCGGGAAACAGTGCCCCGAAAAAAAATTTAAAAAATAAAATGTTAAAAAAGAAATTAAGATTATCACAATAATGTAGCGGAATTCAAATAAAAACGGGGCAATTGATATCATTTACTTTAAAGAGTGGTTATTTTCGAGAAATTCTTGGTTCATTACTTCGTTTGACAGTCAGAAATTGAACAGGAAGCGCAAAATTGCTAGTCATTTGAACGATATTGTCGGCGGATGTGCACACAATGTTAGTCCGATACTCCAGGGGAGTTGTCTGATAGATCTTTGTATGATCCAGCTGATGAGCCAGTGCATTCAAAAAGTGGCTCAAAATACGTTTTTTGGTCATTTGCACCATTTAAAAATGTTTTGATATTCTACTTACATGATTTCATGGCGTTTGACAGCCGAACAGAAACAAAAATGAGCCCCAAAACAATGAAAACAACTACTCAAAACATCGATAAAAAACGACTACATCGCTCCCATTCGCTCGTATACCCTGTGTGCAAGTTACGGGTCTCTTTTTCTTCCGCGAGATTCATACGCTGGGCCGGTGGAACTATGTTCCAGTCCGCCCTCTATCGGCAAGATCCATCCGCCAGGAATTGGGGAAGTCCCCGGCGGATGGATATCTTGCGCAAGAAAAGAGACCCCGTAACTTGCACACAGGGTATACGAGCGAATTGGAGCGATGTAGTCGTTTTTTATCGATGTTTTGAGTAGTTGTTTTCATTGTTTCGGGGCTCTTTTTTTTTCTGTTCGGCTGTCAAACGCCATTCGAAATCATGTAAGTAGAATATCAAAATGGTGTTGATTGCGAAAAGGCTAATTTATAGCCACTTTTTAAGGGCATGCAGTGGCTCACAGTCACAAGCGATCGTACATGTGATGTTTCCCCCAGACTAGCGGGCTAAGTTTCTGTGAACCGTGTTGCGATGGGCAATGGTGAACAAACGATGAATTTACTTCGAAAAAAAAAAAACTTTTCATGCGAAACTGAGAGCAATATAAGCCCCAAACAGTGCATTTTGCCGATGCGTGCACGATTGCGTGATTTTACCGGTCAGAGTTTCGACGGTAAAAATTTATCGGGATACCGGTTCCCGACCGGTAAAAGTTTATCGGGACCCGGTTCCGACAATTACCGACATGACTCAGCCTTAGTTTAGACACAAAAAAATCAACCTAACGGCCTTCTCACTCTCATCCCACAATAATCCTACCAGTATATTAAAAGTACTCTAAGTTTAAAGTTGAATTTGTTTATGACTTATGTAACCTAGCAACATAATCAATAGGAATGCAATTACTAGCCATGCAGGTATACAATGTATGATAGTGGTAATTTAAACATTTATCAAGATTTGTATGGTACTCTACTATAAACATGGTTGAGATGGTTTTGAGAACTTTCCTTTATAAAAGTGAATATAGAATTGAAATAATGTACTCAAAACTTGTTATCAATAAAATGTTATCAATATGTTGTCATTCTGAAATCAAAATGATTTTTATCAGTAAATTTTATGGACTTTGTGAATATGATAAAGGATTTATCTTATCCTAATTCATTCACATGTATGCTAATGATACCACATATCACACATTTAAATTCTACATATTAACATTTATATCTGATTCATCTGTAGACGCAAGATCTTAGCGTCTACAAATGAATCAGAGTGTTGGTAACAAAATACTTCCTAATACCATTTCCATATATATGGGTGGGCATTACATGTAGTTACGTATCCTCAGCAAACCTTGTTGGTATTTCTTAATGATCAAATCTTGTTTGCTTTACTCAAGAGTCAATGGTGTGTGGGTGGCACCATGGCTCCCCTCATAAAAATTAATGGTAGCACATCTTGGTTATAAAATATAAAACGGCTTGCAGTGAGAGAGCAGCTCATAATAGTGCCAGTATAATAGTGGTGTGTGAGTGAGTGGGGTGTGGCACTCTGCCAGATAGGCACGTGTACAGTGTATGGTATGAGTGAGTGTTATAGTAGTATACTGGGAATAGTGCAATGCATTTCAAATGACATAAATTATACCAGGGGTTATTTATTTACATGTGTGCATCTATATTTTGTACAAACCTGACTTGAACAGTATGTATCATTGTGTAAAATGTTAAGCGCTGTTTATAGCTGTTTCAGTTGTTAAAAATGTCCAGATACACAATGTAAATTGTATATTTTCATAATATTTACAGGATGTGAGGTAGTTATAAGACTATTAGGATGTGGTGATGTGACTAATTTGAATTCTTGGTAAAGAGTTATATGTTTATCATACAAAACTTAAATAGAGAATACATTGTTCGTTCCTCCATCATTTAATTCCAGTTGTACATACTGTATATGTGCATGTAAATGTAAATGATTATGTGCATCGCAATAATGTCACATGGCATTTATTTGAGTAGAAATTAAAAAAAATAATAAAATTGTCAGTGCATCGAAACTGAATTTTTCAGTGAAAATTCCGGCGCTTTAAAAATTCTCAATTAAAACACTTATTTTGCTGGAATTTAATTTCAACTAATTAAAAAATATAACAATGAAAAATAATTTTCTCCCTGGTTAGAGAAGGGTGTGTGTGTGTTCATAAAATGCACAATGCCATGCACTTCCATGGCAGTTGTTACAAAATGAGTTTGTAAGCTGTTCGATAGTGTACATGTATTAAAAAAGCAGTGAACCATTTAACTCATTATTATGCGAGAACTAATCCATTTTATATCGGTAAATTGGATGAAAGTCCAGCCGTGCGTAACCACATTTGCATTTTACACAGCCCAAGGCAAACCATCCTACGTGTGTATTATAAACTTTTCCATTCAGCAGATTATCGAGGGTCTTTGCAATATGGCATGAAATATTACTATGCATGTAGGACTCAATCCTCTCATATACTTACATGTAGCAGGGCCATCAAAGCTTTGATTGGGCCACTTATACAGTTATTGACCATGGAAACAAATTATGAAGACACTCCAAAATTTGATTTGCATTGAACTCTATGCACATTTTCAGGGCCTCTTGTATGATTTTCGGGGCTCTTTTTGACATTTTGGGGGCAAATTTGGTCCGAGCCCCCGTGAATTGGGCAATCGAATGTAAGAGACTTCATAGTGTTTATATTTGTTTGGGGGTCATCACAAAGTCTTGATTTTACTTGCTTGACCATCCACCGTGAACAAATAATTTCCAATTGCCAAATAGTTGATATAGTACCACATTGGTAATGAGTGAGCAGGGTGTGTGGGGTCAAAAATTGACTTGATTTATCTAATTATTTCAATAACTATAAATAAATCACACCAATTTGAAAAAGATTGCTAATCTAATTACTAAAAAAAAAATTGTTTGCCTTGTTCACTAGATCTACATTTTCTGGGTGAAATATTTATATACATTTATATTTTGCCAAGTAGATGTTTTTCAATGCGGACATCACAGAATTCTCTCTGATAAAAAATTTAAAATTAAAGACTTAAAAATGTGAATAATACATGTATAATTTGATATTCTTTAGAGATGTATCTGACATTTGTTGAGTACATAATGTGACATATACTGTATGGTTACACAAAATCTAAGATTGTGTACTTAGTGAATTGAAACATGAATGGGTTTCCTCTAGTGGCTGCTTCAGCTAAGTGCCTATATGGAATCTACTTGACATGATACATTTAAGTATGTGGTAAACACATGAAAAGTGAAGTGAGTAGGGCAAATTCCACCACTTGTAATCATTGATATCAACTTGTAGTAGAGTAGTATAGTAGGAGCTGTTCAAAGTACATTTTACTATTTTTATCAAATACAAAATATCTTCACAAAATTCAATGCAATTCAATTCAAGTTTGGTTTTATTGCAAAAAAAAAAGAATCATAACAGTAATCCATAGATTAAAACTGTTATGTTACAAAAGCATTACAAGTACATTACAAAAATACATGTATGTAATGATGTGGCGGTAGTTTTACTTACTTATCATTAATAATAATGTTGAAAAAAAATTATTGATTGATTCTTCTCATCTACACAATATATGAATCGCAAACCAGGTATTTTGTTTGCATAGTACATACATACTGTCAAATTATAGTTTATTATATATGTATATATTTCCGTTTGATGTTGACACTTCATGAGGTCCTGCGATATTTGGGAAATTGATCACATAACTTCTGAGAAGAATAAATATATTGTTTGTGAATGCCTGTCTTTCTTTGCTCTTTGCGAATACCACCTACAAATTGTTAGAAATTACATTCTTCACCGGTGGCCCACCCTTTTGTGTGTTTTCGTGTGATCGCCTGATTTGATGGGCCCATCACGTCAACAATGCGCTCGGCTATCAGACGTGCCACAAATATTACTAATATACACGCAGACCTACTATGCATTGTATTGGAGCATTCAAAATCATTCTACCATTGAAAATGAGGGTTCACTTCTTTTGTATTTTATTTTGAACAGGCAATGACTCGAAAAGATGAAAAATCAAGTTCAAATATCATTGTCTGCAATGAGGATCTGCACATTGTTAATAGCATATTTTTAAATTTGTATTATAAAAGATGTTATTCTATATTTGAGTTTTACAAAAAAAAGACTCCGAAATGCTCACTCTCAGAGTCAGAACACTTCTTAGATTGGTCTTTTGAAATTGTTTCACACAATTCAATTGGATTTAATTTTGATTGCAGACAAAAATGGCAAAACATAGTAATATATGTATATTTGCACATTGCACATCTATTGCATTTTTAGAGCCACCTCCCCCACCCTGACTTTGAACTTGAGAGTTATTTGATATTTTGACCTGCATAATTACAATTAAAAGTAGATGAGAACCTTCAAAGTGTTCATCCTTTTATATGTGATTGCAAGTACTTTGTCCTAAGTACCCTGAAGTCAAAATGGAATCCTTGAGGTATAGGTGTAGTTTAGCTATTAAATGCAGTGTTGTCCATTCAACATGTATGCCTTATTCAAAGTTGCAAAGCCAATCAAACACCTGATTAAAGAGTCAATATACTGGATCCTGTGTTTTGTGTGACTCACTCTATACATGAAAAGGCTGGTTTTTGTGGCAACAGAACCTGGAGTCAGTTTCTATACTCCGCCATACCCATGAATGGACAAGGTATAATTGTTACCATGGGGTTCAATTTAATAGAGAGTTCAGTGAAATGCTACTATAGGTCAAATGTATAGTAGAAATATTATACAATTGTGTATTCTTTTTTCAAAAGATTTTCTTGATAATTTTCTATTAACCAACAGTGCTGAATAAAAAATATACCTTTATGATATAAATAATAGCCATCACTATCGTACAGGAACACAAATATGTGCATTACTAGTTCACATAACTGCAAAGTGAACCTTCATACATGTACATCAGCGACCAGTTTTGTCAATTCTGATATCCATCAGGCAGCAATTATTTGGACTATGATGGTTTATTACTCAACAAAATGAGAAGATCAAAAGGGAGCTTGGAATGTATAGTCCAAGTTATAACTGCCCCTGAGGACATTTTTGCAGACTTGTATGGCAGGACAAAAAACAGCCTCCATATATTTGATTTGAATTTGATTCAATAGTGTGGGCATATTTCATTGATGGCAGCAGCATGTTTCAAAGTGCAAGGTAAAGTGAGTTGTGAGTGGGTGCGTCCCTCAGTCCATCCATTCATTCACTGGGTGGGATATGAGCTGGAAAAACTATATATTTGTTGTTTGCACACGTACATGCAGAACAGTGTAGTTTACGATTTTGTCTAGATAAATACACCCACACACACACACCCACTCCTCTCCCCTTAGTTAAAAAAATGAAACAATGAAAACTTATTTTTCTAAACCACAAAATGACATAAAATTCTTTATTTATGTGCATGGACAATTTTTCACTTCTTTCTTGTATGACTTGATGATTATATGAGACCGGCTCCCAGAGAATGGGTATAAAGTCGCGATTGGTATTTAGTACTTAGAGCCTCAAAATCATAAAATATTGTCTTTGGCTGAATTTTTTTACTTTATGGGATTTGATACTTACATGTTTCATCTACATTCTCTGAAAATTTCAGGTCCTTATTCGAATGTTTTATGCCGTAAATAATGATTTTTCTAAGCAACCTTCATTTCGGTTTCGACCAGAAACTCAGTCAATCCGCGCTGGCTGATCATGATCGATTGTGAAACGAACGCGCCAGCTATGTGTGTGTGATTCGACCGTACCGCCGCGGCGAGCTGCAAGAGGAAAGCACTGTAGCTGTATATTGATTGGTCAGACTAACCTGAATAGAGTTGTATTGTCCGTGTGTTTTACATTTCCGGGAAGCGTGCGCGGCATTTAACTTACTGTATAGTAAACGAGTGGTTGGTTTGTTTATAATTCTATGGGTACGGTACCGCATTGAATCGCGCTGGGCATGACGCAAGTGTGCAGTGTGCGTGTGCAGCGTACCATATCATACGGTATCAAACTACGCTTTTCTTTTGTCTACCGGTGGTACAGCGGCAGTACAGTGAATATGATGCGGTGGTTTATGGCGGTACATACATAATACACCGCGGTTGTAATACATGCACATCAAAGGGCAGCACATGGGCTAGTTTGTCGATCAACTGAGACTTAGGGCTGAGGCTTTGTACAATTACGTAATACCGGCGAAAGCGTTGCTGATTGGCCGATCAATAACAGTATAACTGCGCATGCATTATTTTGTTTGCTGATCGATTACGAGCGGAAAGGTGAAAGCGAACCGTTCAACTTCTCGCTCGGTGTGTGAGAATGCTTTTCTGAATGGATGCAAAACTTTAGAAGCGATTTTCTCCGTTGTTTGACAAATCACGGGGCTCTGTTCCATGTTATAAATTTGCGTTTTTCTAGCCTTCAAGAAACTCATACTCATCAAGTTGGATATCATTTTAAAGCTGAAATCCTAGAGAATTCAAAACACTACAAATCTCAATTTTGATATTCCCGATGAATTACCCAAAGTGACAGAGCCGGTCACATATATCTTTTTGTGACACATGCTATCACATGTTATTGTAAAGGGTCATATTTCTCAAACTCAATAAGAATTAGAAACTATTCGGTCATCAATTTACTCATTCCCTTCGAGATTATGAAATGCCCATAGACTTTGTACATGGCCCACCCAGGTCCTTTAACCAAAGGGTTAAACAAAAGTTGTTTTTGTGCAGTAATTAACTTTATTGTCTACTATCTAGACATGCTCTAATATCAAACAACTTGACTTAATTACTGCCCCTGGAAAATGATTGCTATTAAACCTGTTCAGCACTAATAAGATTATAAAAGATCATAAATGAACTCAAAGTTGCTGGCTATATCATATGATTGGGATTTGAAGGCATCCAACAGTAGTTAGTAGATGAATTGTTAAATTTACTGATATTTACTTTTGATTGAAAATGAGCAAAGAAAAATGAGCTTCGCCGGGAATTGAACCCGAGACCTCCGGATTGCTAGACCGGTGCTCAACCCATCAAGCCACACCATTTGACACACCATTCAACAGTGGCTTTCATTTTCTTACTGATTTGGGGGGGGGGGGGGTGGGGGGCATACAAATGATTTGGGGGCATACATTATGTCTTTCTTTATTTTGACACTGGTTTCCTCCTGTTTTTTCATTGTCAACCCCCCTCCATGTAGCTAAGCCACTGCCCTTCAGCATACATGAGGTACAAGTCAGAAAAAACATGTTGATTATATTTACAGAGCCAATGAAAGTTTCCTTTTCTTTGCAATAATCATGTGAAGGAACTGAAATGTTGATAACATCAACATTTCTGCTGGCCATGGCTTGTCCCAGCCGTCACTTGAGTAAACTCAAATGTTGTAGAAAGAACAACAACCCCAAGAAAAGATATCAAACTCGCGTAGACTTTTTCCATCACTGGCATCACCATGATCACTATATCTAGATGTTTGTACAAAGTTGTTTGCACCCTTATGTTTACTTAGCAGGGAAGAAAACTGTTTGATTTCATTGTGATGTTTTATTGGTATTCACAAATTTCTATTCAACCTGATTTTGCCTTGATCCAGAGTCAGACACTTGTTTTTTTTTTAAAGTTGTTATTCTTCCTAACCTGAACTCCTACACAATAGTTGTCCTTCCAGGGTTCTGTCTGAACTTTGTGAGTATGAAGAATAGCTCATGGATGTCAATGCATGGATAGTGGTGGTACACTGAATTGTATTCATTTTATACAATTCAATATCTGTGCCGTTTGATGTTAGGCAAGGGGCCGTACATGCCGATCAGCACTTAATGTCCTTCAAGCTGACATTTCCCCACTGCATCCAATCTATATTTCGCTTGCCTGATATACCCAGATCTATGCATATTATGTGCATTCATATAATGTTGTAAGCTGACCTGTCAATTTACATGTATTGATACTCTGCTCTGAACACAGCACCTTCATGTCCTTCAAGTTGTTCATTCCCCACTGTGTCCAATTTATAAAAATAGCTCGCCTGATATACCACCACTCGTCTAGGTCTATACAGATTTTTTGCACGGATAGAATGTTAGGCTGATTATATTTCTGTTGACTGATTACTGTTCTGATGAAGTGTATGTACATTATTATGAACATAGCACCTATATGTCCTTCAAGCTGTCCATTCCCCAGTGCATCCAATTTATAAATAGCTTGCCTGATATCTCATCACTGGGGCTATATTGGCTGATGACAGGTAATGAAGCATAGCAAATAGCTGGAGCATATATCCAAGCCTATCAGAGGGACAGGGCAGAGGGGCAGGGCAGCCGTAGTACAGGAGTCTAGAGCTTGAAAGAACTTAAGATCTATAAATAAATATAGATTACACACCCTAGCATGCAATATTGAACACATGTATACACATTTATTGTTTAGATAATTTCAAGAGAGGTCCAATGCAATCTACAGTACATATGCTTGGGTGTAATAAGGGTGGATGTATACTAGAAACGTATTTTGTATTATTTTCATTAAATACTGCATTGTAATTGTATTATGGTTGATGGCATAAATACTTGTAGAAAATGTTTGTGATTTCTTCTGTTAATTCCCTCTACTGTTGTGATTTTATTTCCAGGATCCGTTCTACACTTTTTTTTCTAGTGGTCCAGTCAAATACTACCAATGAAATAATGGAGAGTCTGTGCAATAGTGTAATCAAGCCCCCAGTCAGTGCTCGACATTAGCACTAGCCCGCTTGCCCAGGGCAAGTAAAAATTGGTGTCGGGCAAGTAAAATTTAATAAATTGTCTAGTTTGCTTGCTCAATCGGGCAACTGAATAATAATTGTTCAGCTAGGAGAGAACAATCTAATTTCATACGTGTAAATCTCATTTAGTAGTAAGAGGGCAAGTTAATTTTATATTGGGGCAAGTAAAATGTCAAATTGTATGATTTCACTTGCCCGAACGGGCCAGTGCAGAAAACAGTTAGTGTGGAGGCTTGCCCTAGTGCTAAAAAACAGCACCTTGTAAAGTCACAGAAGAATAGTTGTGGAAAATAGTATATTTTTAAAAAGCGTTTCATATGTTTAGACACAGC
Organism: Echinarachnius parma; assembly: GCA_037951105.1. Lineage (NCBI taxonomy): Eukaryota > Metazoa > Echinodermata > Echinoidea > Clypeasteroida > Echinarachniidae > Echinarachnius > Echinarachnius parma. The sequence continues at coordinate 124,522 of JBAMJV010002536.1, forward strand.
CCCTGAAAATAACATTCAAATTCATTCACTGAGTGAGTCGACCATGTAACCATCACCTTTGTAATTCATGAGCATGTATGGTATGCTTTAATAAGAATTTCCCTCCAGCTACAGTCCATTTGCCACCACGTTCCTTTTGACTTTAATCACTGGATCGCAGTCGGGACTCCGGCTGATAAATCCACTGCTGGGGTCTGGCATTATATAATTAGATTGAGGGGCAGGGTTGGGGCAGCAGACTTTGAGTACCGCCAATCTAATCAAGAGCGGTAGTGTTATGGATATATGCATAATGAGACAACATATTCATTGGAATGGTCGTTGGTTTATATCTGTACAGTATAAAGTATGTGCGATGCATAATTTCAAATTCACTGAAAGATTGATTAATTATATAATTTTATCATTTCTGTTACATGTACTTGCATGCCTGGGAAAAATGTCAACAAGATCATAAAATGAATTGGCAGTAATTTATGATCCCAATTTGTTCATACCCGTGTGGTTTTGGGCATATTTACATGTAGCTGTTATGAAATATTGATGCAAAACAAAATTGACCTGGATTTTGTTATCAAATCAATTATGGGGGGTGTGCAAACTGCAAATGCTGTTTGTTTCAAACTTCTTGGATAGAAATAGCTCCATCTAACTCATACAAATATTTAAGTTGCATCCTTTCTGTTACTTTTGTTCGAAAATGAACATCGCATAACAATAATTTTGCACCTTGAACTCATCCTTTTTGAAAAATATATTTTCTTTGCATCTTTAATAATTTGCCCTATCATACACTTTTTTAATTTTAAATTTTTTATATTTTTGGGCACACAGACATACGCAATTGCAAACACACACACATACACAAGCACACAAAAACAGCTCATAACTTTATATTTCATTGATCATGACCGCAAGGCATATAATTTTAATGAGAGGTTATATTGTCTAGTCACATATAAAAATGCCATAAAAATACTAAAACATAAAAACAGTTTTTTATTTCTTTTGCATTATTTTACAACTACTTTTCCAATTAAAATACTTGCCACTTGAAGAAAATTGTAAGAACTTGTAAAAATAATTGTAGAAAAGGTGATGGTATTAGATGAATTCACACTGTATAAATACAATTAAACCTAAACATAAAACATAATAACAATGTTTTTCTTTTGCATTTATTTACAATTAAAAACCTTGCCAATTGTAGAAAATGTTAAGAACTTGTAAAAAATAATTGCAGAAAAGGTGATGGTATGTAGATGAATTCACACTGTATACATAACATTTGACCTATTTTACCTGGTTGGTGGTGATCTTTTTTGCCCATTTTTCTTTTGCACTTTGTTTTCATAACATTTCCAACAAAAATACTCGCCACTAGTAGAAAAGGTAGAGGTGTTAAGTCAAAATCTATCAAAATTCAGTCATGATTTTACTGGATTTTGATGTATTTACACATTTATACATGTTGTATTTAACCTGGAATACCTTGTAGTAATCAGTTGTTTTGTTTGCCCATCTTTCTTTTGCCATTTTGGTGCAATAATTTTCCCTATATGAGTTTTTGGTGCACTTAAATGTTTCCTGTAGCCAATGGTTTAACTTTATATTTTGTTTTTTTGCAATTGATATGGTTTGATGAACGTGAGACAAAACTTACATAATAGCTCAATATTTGAAGTCCTTTTTGTCTAAATCTTAATCGCAACATGTAGGGTAATACATGATGTTGACAAACTTACCATTTCCTGTATATAAGGATGGCTGAACATGATTAATTGTGTTTATATCAGGCGTAACAGCCCCTAAATAAGAGGCTTTCACTTTCTTCTGATGAGCGATCAAGTGTGAAAAGAGGGGCTATATTGGTTACACGAAAGAGACATTGGTTGTACCACAAAGAGAGATTGGTTGTACCCATAGGGAGTCAACAGACATCGGATTACATCAATGATGTCAATACAATCATGTACTGAAGGTAGGACTACCAATGCTTGAATCCCCTTATTGATCAGTACACAGCTTGACACAAGAGTCATTAATGTGTTGGATCGACTGTGATGACCTTTCATATCGCTTAGTCCAATGGTTGACTGAGCTGCCAAGGTCTAGAGTTCATTACCTTTTAAAGGGATCTACATGTAGTAACATTGCCCAAATCCTCGAAATCCAGTTGAAATTCTAGCGGTTCCCTCATACCTTGTTGTATTGCAAATTAACAATAGAAGCATGGGACAGGTTTCGGTTTTTTTAAATTTCCCTCCCGTTAAAAAGATATTTACGATTGAAGTGTTCAGAGGTTAAAGTATTCACTGGATAGTCGTAAGTCGTAACTGTGTTCGAAGGCAGTGCAATGAGTTAGTGAATATCACTTTGCATTGTTCTGATTACTCGGCCATATTATTATACATGTAATGTCCATTCAACTGAAATTTACACACAATACCCAGTGGACATACATATCAGATAACAACAATATTATGTACATTGTATCAACAATTCATCACTTTTTGCACAGTATGTCAACTTAAGTTACTAGATCCCTTTAGTATATAAAGTGGGGAAAGTATGTTTTATATATCTGCAGTATGTATGAAAGGGCTGCCCTTGACTAGCATTCTGAGTCACACTATTCAAAGTTTTAATTTTACCTAATAATATATAGATCCCTTTCTTTCATATTGTAATTTTGTAATGAAATCTGTTTGAATAGAAATAAACAGCATACATGCAGGGAACCTTGCATTATAAGCCAAATCCATTGGATCTGCATACAAAGTTTATAATTATTAGAATTTCAAATTTCAAATTAGAGGACAAAGAAAAAGGAATCAAAATAGTATCAACATAATATCTATATTATAGATGTTTGTGCCTGGAAATTGTACTTAGATTTTTAAAATCCTAACAAGTTACAGAAGTGCAGGATTACCAACCCACAAATATTTAGGACACCGGGTTAATCTCATCTACAAACAAGAGAGAAATTTGCCACACTGATTAAACTACCTAGGAAAATTAAATATATATTTTTTTCACATTGTTTTTTTGTTTAAGGGCAAGTAAAATTTGATTGTACAACAACACATTTCATCTTTAAATTGGACAAGAATCTGGGATTATTATTTAAGACCTATGAAGCAGGTACTTACGCTGTAAACAAATACTTTCGTGCTGCCATCCCATTTATTTTGTAATAGTTCTGAATGGGTTTAAACTGAAAGACAAGAACTTTGTTAGTGGATGAGTGGAAGCAGAAGTTAATAATTATCTGATTGAATCAATTGATGTAATTTAAAGAAAAGAATGATGGGACTTACATACACGTATGCTTCCACAAGCAAGGCAGGTGCCAGATGGTCCCCCTTTGTGGCATCTGTTAATTAAACTTTACTGCTGCTTTTGCAATTGATAATTTGTTGGATAAATGTGGCTTTTAAGTAAGAGATTTCTAAGAAAGGGATGCTTGAAGGCTACAGGAAGCAGACATGAAATTATGGACAGAAAGTATTCAAAGTATAGAGAACATTTTGAAAAAAGGGTATACTGTTAAAGGCCAAGTTGAGTTTTGGTAATTTCCAAAGTGCCCCCCCAACATCGATTGTAACGGATTTGGTTGATTTCAACTCCATATGAAAGATCATCGAAAAAAACATGGGAAATAATAATAATTTCCATTCAAATGCTCTAATTGTTGTGAAATTTGCTTTCAAAATATCATATAAAAGTGGTTGACGCCCGGGTATCACTTTTTAGAACCGCTAGTGCGAGGCACTAGCGTTCTATGTTCTCCTAATAAAAGACTGAAACCAAATATTTGTGTGCACGCTAATTGTGCTTAAAACTATACATATGATACGGTACTTACCAGCAATTTACTCTCCAATATGTGATCCAACTACCGGTTGGATTAAGATTATGATTTTTCCTTCCATTCCGCAAAAAATCAGTGATATATGCGCCTCATGGACCAGTCTCTCCGTGTGTTAGCGCGACTGTGAACGAAAGGCGAACGAATGCGAATGGGGCTTGCGAGTTGCGTCAACGGCAGTGTTGGAGTCATACTTCTATGGTTGCGATACATAATATACACGTACTACTGTATAGTATTACCGCACACAGTGACTGCACTACAGTCCCGTATTACCGCACACTGCACTATACAGTCCCGTATTAGGACCTACAACGCTAGTGCTTCGCGCCGAGTTAATTTGACACTTCGAGTTGTAACGGCTCTTTTTGAATGATAACAGGGGTTTTACTTTGTCGTTTGTAATTGTGTATACTTTTCGAGCATGGTGAAGTTATAACTATTAGTTTGTATCGTAATCGTGCAGGTTTTGGTTACTAAAGTTAAGTTTGACCAATACTCAACTATCCCTTTAATCCATTAAATCAAAAATGTAGCATGACTATAATATACACTTATGGAGAAGTTACACTTTCTTAACCTGTTCACCTCGAGATTCTGAAATCCCCATAGACTTTGTACTTAGCCCACCCGGTTCCCGTAAGCAATGGGTTAATTGATGTTTAGCATAAGACTCTAATTGGGGGGGGGGGGGGGGGGGGGTGATGGTACAATTTATCATCAAACATGCAGCATCTCTGTTGAAAATGCAATGCATGCATGTATATAGTTCTTGAAGAAGTATTTGGTCAAGTCAATGATCTATTGACCATAAACTTTGACTATGTCCACATCTTCACCTGATTTTGACCCCCTATAGATATATCTAGTCTTAATCTACAATATATCTAGTCTTAATCTACAATATATCTAGTCTTAATCTACAACACAAGGTTCTTGTGTCTAGATTAGTTTCAATTTCATCCGGGCATTTCTACTGGATGTTCAGAATGGCCCTATGTTTGAATATCAATATTATATAATATAATGAATATATTATATTTTTTCTGCTGGTATATAAGGAACAAAAATATCATAATTTTTTTATAGAAAATATACAAATGTAAGAAAGGACAATGGATGTAATTAATATGACATTAAAATATTGGCTTACACCTATTAATGACTCATTAATGAGTGTTCACATACAGTGCATGTACCCCTGAAACATTACGTAGACAAGTCACAGTCCATCATGTGTAACATCAAACCTACCACACACATCATTTTTCTGCTGGTATATAATGAAGAAAAAAAAGAAAAAACAATTTAGAAATTATACAAATGTTAGAATGGAGGTAATTAATATGACATTAAAATATTGGCTTACACCTTTTAATGACTCATTAATGAGTGTTCACATACAGTGCATGTACCCCTGAAACATTACGTAGACAAGGCACAGTCCATCATGACGCTATCTATCATGTGTAACATAATCAAACCTACCACACACGTCATTTTTCTGCTGATATACAGGGTGGCCCAGAAATAATGGAACGGGGCACTTCCCAAAATAAAGTAACAAAATGAACACGTCCGTCCATCGGATAGGGTGTCCTTTCCAATGAACAACAAAACCAAGAAAAGTAATTTTGGACGTGTAGTTTTTGTTTTAGGGCGCTTTGAGTGAGACCATGTCAGGTCCCTATTTTTGTCATTTTTTACCAAGTCAGTGCCTGATAAATGAGACTTATTGCCCTACATACCACTGAACACACGAGTATTCCGCGCGCCATTGTTAGTATAGTGTGTACAGCTGTGTGCCGAGCGGTGAATGGACATAATTATGGCGGGCAGTAAGTCTCAAATATCAGACACTGACTTGGTAAAAATTGACAAAAATAGGAACCTGACATGGTCTCACTCAAAGCGCCCTAAAACAAAAACTACACGTCCAAAATTACTTTTCTTGGTATCGTTGTTCATTGGAAAGGACACCCTACCGATGGACATGTTCATTTTGTTGCTTTATTTTGGGAAGTGCCCCGTTCCGTTATTTCTGGGCCACCCTGTATAATGAATAAAAATAATAATAATAATTTAGAAAATATACAAGTGTTAGAAAGGAGAATGGAGGTAATTAATATGACATTAAATGGGTAGTTTAGTTTTGGTAGAGAGGGCGCTGCACATCACAATTTTTTTGTGAGGTAATGAAAAACTGAGTGTCGAATTTGAGAGAACATGCAATTTTAATGGCAGAATAAACTTTATTTGGTCAAAATCGACCCAGAAACGGCTGAAATATCAATAACTAGAAGGCCGACAAAGTCAGCATACCCACGCCTCCCATTAGCCCTGTTCTACCCCTTCGTCGGCCTCAACCCAGTCTAGATGTATTCAATATGTAAAAATGAACATCTGTTCATCTTCACATTAGTGTCGGGTCAATAATAATTATTAAATAAATAAATGTATTTTTCGGAAACTTACCAATTTCTTGGCGCTTCAAAGTTCAGATCAGCGTGTTGCAATTCAATTCCGTTCCGTATTAATTAACCCGGAATCGAAAGTACCGTACCATAACATATGGTACCGTGCGCGCGATCGCGATGCACACCTGGACTAAACTTGTTAGTTGCTGCTCGATTGGATTCAGCGCGAGCGAGGTTACCGTATACGTACCGCGCCTATAACGTGCAGATATTATTTAGGCACACACGTGCATTAAATACATACTCAAACTTCAAGGTTCCACAGAATTTGCAGGGGTCAACCAATCATCACCAAAATCTAATCGATTCTTCCATGTCACTATCCAAACATTCCCTGAAAATTTGGTGCAAATCCGTTCACCCGTTCTCTAGTTATCTTGTACACAAACAAACAAAAAAAAAAAAAAACAAAAAAAAAAACAGACAAACAAACAAACATACGGAACCCTTTACATAACCCCCTGCCGATTTCATCGGCGTGGGTAAATATATCTGATCTTATAATTATTTGGGGCCCAAATAATTAGATGATTTTTAGAAAAAAATACAAAAATGCTTGCACTTTTTCAAAAATTTTCAAAAGGGTTTTTTAAATAGTTATTGATGATCTCGCTATTTAATCATTATATCGATAAAACATCACATGCATAATTTTGTATGAAAAATGTTTGAAACCAATGCCTTTTTAAAAAGCGCCCTCTTGTGTTTTAATGGCTCTTTTTGAATGATAACAGGCTTTTGACTTAGTCGTTTGTAATTTTGTATACCTTTCGAGCATGGTGGAGTTATAACTATTAGTTTATAATGTTACTGTGCAGGTTTTAGCTACTAAAGTTCAGCCTTACCAAAACTAAACTACCCCTTTAACACATTGGCTTACACCTATTAATGATTAATAAGTGTTCACATACAGTGCATGTACCCCTGAAACATTACATAGACAAGTCACAGTCCATCATGACGCTATCTATCATGTGTAACATAATCAAACCTACCACACACGTCATTTGGTGATGTATATGATACTGTTGCACATGTATGCAAGACCAGACCTACTTTAGTATAACGTAGGACTCAACATTATACATGCAATGTTTTGGGGTTTAGCATTTTCAAGACAGCTGTGGGGTCTTAATGTTCGTCATCCAGTGTTGGTCCAAATAAGTTTGTAACTTTACAACAGCGGAACGAGGACCATGGGACATTGACAATTTGCAGGTATCTTGTTTCACTTTCAGGGTTTAAACAAAAAAGGGCTTGGACTAGCAAAAGTACCTTGTTAATATAAGAGTGTTATTTTTTTCTTTTTATATATCAGAGCTTTTTATAAATAGGTTCTACTGGATTAGATGTGAAGATGTGCCCGCTGAGCTGTAGACAGACTCTGGGCTACTAGTAGTAGGTCCATTGGCCAAGCTGCTACAAATGTGGAAGAATGCCAGAGGGCTAGAGATGTGTGATGAGTAGGCAGCACAGGATGGCATTCCTTGTGGAATTAATAGACCTGCACAATGAAAATTCCTCCCATCACTGAAAGACTGTGGCAATTTCTCTAGATCCAATCATTCGTCTGGGCTGACCACTGCACCTGCGTTGCCTGACGTGACTGAGCTCTGGGGGCATCTGTATGCACTCATTGAACTCACAAACCCTGGATAGATTATTGACGGATAATAGCTGCGCTGTAGATACGCCATGCTACCGAACCAAGGAAAATAGAATACAATTTTACTGTGCAATGAGTACACAGATACCCTTCCCATGTGTGCCTGTGGATACCTACAGATGACATATTGTACACACACACACGCATACACATAAAGAGGAGAACAATATCAGGGTGTGGTTAAACATGGCTGCTTGTTGACAGATGTGAATCCTTCAATAAGCGTTAAATAGGGAATAGTGTATCCGTTTTGATAGAGATCAGTGGCAAGGACTCTCTTTACAGTCCCACCAAGGAGTCATTAGTACACAGTCTACAAAGTCCCCCATGTGTCCGCCAATGTGAGCGAGTGAGTTATATATGAGTGAGTAAGCCCATCCCCCTCTGGTTCATTCTTAGCATTCCTCTCTTCCAAACATGGCAGTTGGGAGGATGTGAGCCAGAGGTCAAAGGTCACTGTAGAGCATTCCAGTTCCACTGTGTCAGTCAATGATGCCATGTGCTTGGAAACCAACATAATAATGTGTGTGACTGTGTGTTAATGTGTCGTTTGTTTAAAAGTATGTGTAAAACATGTACCATACATGAGTGCTTGTGTAAGTGTGTGCTTGTCTATGTATTTATGTGTATGTATGCTATTGATGTTTGTATGTCTGTCTGTATGTGTGTGTGTGTGTGTGTCTTTTCAGTTTTCTACTGTGTGTTTGTGTGTGTAACATGATATTACAGGGATGTTAATTAGCACACACATGCTAGAAATATCATCCCAAACATCTGCTATGCAATTTAATAGCATTTATAATTTGACTTGCATTATATGACTCAATTGACACATGATGTAACTATCGTATTTGTCGGTGTATTAACCGCACATTTTTTCAAAACAAAAAAAAAGGGTGCGGTTAATACACGGGTGTGGCTAATCCCGTATTAACCACACTTTTTTTTTTTTTTAGGGGTGCGGTTAATACACCGGAGCGGTTAATACACAGACAAATACGGTATGAATTTTTAAAATATGAGCCTCTTGCAATCCAAAGTTGAAACAAGGGTTTAAAACCAATCTGAATGCCAGGGAAATTGAAAAATGAAAAATGACATGGTTTAATAATGCATGATTTCGACTTAATTTCCATTAAAATTTTAATGTGAATTATGGGTTTTTTCTATTAAGTCTTTTGTGGAGATTAAATATATGTTTCTTTTTAAAACTTTATTACAATTTTTTAATTGAATATTAAAGGGATAGTTGAAAAAAGTCAAAATGTCCCCCAGCCAGTAGACTTATGAATAAAATATTTTGAAATCAAACTTTTCAACTATGAGAGCATTTGAAAGGGTATGATTCTCATTTTACATGTTTTATTCAAGGAACTTTCAAATGGAATCAAAACCAACCAATTTAGTGTCAAGGGGCATTTCGGGAAGTACCAATACTCAAGTCTACCTTTAATCACTTTTAAATTAAGACTAAGTTTTATTTATGTGTCATAATGATTTGAGTTGTATTTTTGTGTCAATAAACCTCTTTTTTGCTTATTGAACTGTTTTAATTGTTGATACTACTGTTAAACTATAGTGGGGACACGGTTACTTTGGGTTTCAGTTCACATTATGTTTTTTTTCTTTCTTTTTTCAATTGTTGCTTTCTCAATTTCAAACTACATGTATGTCTGGTGTCTTTAAAGATCATTTGAATTAACAATCGACAATACATTTCTTTCTATTTCCCTGTGCAGGAGATTGTAGATAACCCTCAGTTGTTTGTTGGTGGTGCCAGCCGCTTTGATGTAGCCCAAGGAGAACTTGGTAAGTACACATTTATTCCTAGGAATACAAGGGGCTTTGGTGGGTGGGGGGGAGGGGATGGGGTGGGGGGGGGGGGAGGGGGGGGGGTGGGCGAGTGTTTGGGTTAAGGAGGAAAACTGTGTATTCATGGTTAGAGATCTGTCATTTTACAATGTATTTTTAATTGACTTCTGAATATGTGTAATATCGAACTTACACGAGTTGAATATTGGCAATATAGGTTAATCTGTTTTTGTGTGTGTTATAGGATATATCCAGGTTGGCCTCTTGGGTGCTTTTGCTCAAAGGGACCTGTGTCTAACGTTATGTTTAACTTGGCCATCGGACCAACAATTAATCTTGCTTTTATTGTGTACTCTCTCCACTTTTTATTATTCTTTTTTTACCTGTATTATAAGTCAAATAATTTCTGCCGTCCTATTGTATTTTAATTATTGCAAGGGTGACTGTACAGGTCTGTATGGGATTATTATTATTATTTTTAAAAAAATTCAATCTAATAAAGATGGCAAAACAATTTTAATTTATTTTTTTTAAATTATATTTTTATGTTTTCTGGAAAAAAATTGTGAAAGTAATTTTTGTAAAATTTAATCATTGTTGCACTATGATTACATGATTTACTTTGACAAACAGTCAAAAACACAGTTTAGCATAAATAGCTGCATTATGCTAAACATTTTGTCAGTAAATCTGTTGAATCTATCATGTATCAGTGACAGGTTTCAGTGTCATGTTTACAACACATGTTGAATGCTCTACATGTGTCAAAATTCACAACATAATGAGCTTAATGAAAATACAAGGCATATGTATGGGAGAGGTGGAAAAAATCACAACCTTGAAGGTAATTTACTGTATTAAATACATTTTATTGATGGTATTTATCATGATTCACTTAACATAATTTAGTGTTATACTCATCAGGGCTTGAACTTCATATAAGTACTGGCCTAGTGTTACCAAAATGAGCTTTGACTATCTTAGTCTATCACAATTTCATAAAATGTAACTTGTTCTTGACCAACATAGCAACCAAAAATCCTTTAAAGGTGCTATATTTGGATAAAGCCACTTATGTCATGTTTCTGCATTAGCCACCGAAATGTGAAAAACATATTTTTTATGTACTTATCTTACAAAGCTTTCAAGAAAAAACAACAATAAAGTGAAGTTGGATGGTACTAAGGTGATGACATCACATTTGTTGTAATGGTCCTTTCTTCTCCTTTGATTTGGGTATTTGATGGTTGGTTTGAGCTGTCCAAATTGTACTCTTAGCAACGTCAAAGGCATTTGGCTTGCCTGACATTGTTTACACTCATGGCCAGTGACACAATAACGTTTTTATTTCCGGGGGCTACTTTTCAAGCCTGCTACAGGTACAATATTGACACACTGAAATATGTCACTCTTTATGATTTGGGGTTTCTTCTTTTGCATTTCAGGGGGCTAAATTCCCCTTAGCCCCCTTTGAACTTGCTTCACTGCTCCTCCTGCCAATGACTATAGCTGAGACATCACACTTTGGTACTCTGTACCTTTTTTCACTGTGTGAGCCCAGAATCCTACATTTCATATATAGGGCTTGTCCTTAGCGGTGGCCAGGGTGACAATGGCCACCAGAGATTTCATTTTTACCAATTAGAAACTCAAGATTGTATTGGCCACCAACGAATTAGGATCTACAACACGCACGTCTAAGGTGGAAGTCTATCTGATGTGTCATTTTGACCAACAAAAAGAAAAGCTTACACGCTTACAAGAAAGCACTGCATGTATATTGCTAGAAATTAATTTGTTTTGCCTTGTAAAAACAGGATTTTCACATTCTAGTGGATCAAAACCTAAACCTGGTTGCCCCAAACAAATAGAACAAATCACCAATTATGTTATATTTGGTTGCCTATTCAGGCCAGTTGAATTTAGGATCAATGAAATTTGGTGGCCCATATATACTCTTTAAAGGGGACTTCCATACAAATTCAAGCTTCTAATGATTGAAAGACAGATATTCTAGGTCACTAAACACAATTTTGTATGAAAAAAGTATGATTGTGGGTTCTTATAATTGGTTTTGAAATTCTAATGACACAAATTCGCGAGCGAACTTGTTCTCTCCCACAATGCACCAATTTGTGACGTGCGAGATTCACTATGCGCCTATTTATGTTTTCTCACTGCAGCGAATGTGTTCTTGTGATCGGACCAATACAATGCTCGATCATGAATAGTTTAGTCCACGCTGTGCCACTGACCGTGCCTTTGAGCATTACTGCATTGTTGAACCGTTTGAAAATACTTGCCTGCCCGATATTGTAACACGTTTGGCTTTCATTGGAATTTGAATAGACACAAAGTTCTGTAAACGTGGTTATTGAATTTGCTGGCTCTGCATGACCGGTTATTATGAATGACACATGCAGTGATCACAATGCAGTGGCACCGGATTCAAGCCTACTCAAGAAATTGAGCAAAGTGAGGGTGCTACGTAAGGGTCTCATGATTGTGTGCGGTAAATTTAATTATTTCCTCAGGGTTAATGACATTAGAAAAATCTCTTAGAAATCAACCAAAGTGAGTCAATTACCTGAAAATATTCAAGCACATCCCTAGATTTATTTCCAATATACTGTATTTTCTTTAAAAATCGTCTGGAATTCTCCTTTAAGTAGCCCTGGGACAGCATGCCTCTGCTAATTTTGATCACTGACATATATTACATGTCGGTGCATGCGATGAGTATAAGTTTTGTCATTAAGGTGACAGGTTGTATAGTTATGATATGAGGAACTCGAGTCTGCTATGCTCATCATTACTCATCCACCCGGACCCCCGGGTCATAATCCCAGAAATGGAAAGGGAAACCAAAAGTGTCGGGGCCTGGTGCATCACCTACTGATGAAATGTTTAAATAGCGGAATAGAGCAATTTGAGGCATGCAGACCCAACTTGGTTAATTGGTTAAGTGACTCTTTGACACATCAGCCTCGGCCTGACTGTTAACAGATTTTGTGCAATTTAAAGAGAAGGCAACCCAAGAAAAGGTGTATCACAATATTTAAAAGGTGGTGAATGAGAAGAATTATCATAGAAAGTCTTTTCAAATTGGTCAAGAACAAATCTTTAACTTAATGTAAAGATGAAAATGTGCACATTTTAAATTATTCATTATGATTCTTTGAACTCAGATTTTTTGCTGCTTATTCTCCAATTCATCTTTATTTTTTCAAGATTTATATTCTAGGTTAAATGAAAATTTGGTCCATCACAATGATCACCTACATACTGTTTGTGAATTTAAGGCATGTAAATCTGTAATAGTACAAAACTTTTGTATCATCCATTGAATCTGGAAGAGTAAATTAACCCATTTAGGACTAGTCCCGATAATGCTTGGGCTAGGGTCTATGGAGAATAGCAAGATCAATCAGTCCTGAATGTGTGCTGCAATTTAAAGCATAGGAGCAATAACTAGAAGGCCGACAAAGTCAGCATACCCACGCCTCCCATTAGCCCTGTTCTACCCCTTCGTCGGCCTCAACCCTGTTTTGCTTACCGATGCATCCTAAAACAATCCATTTTCCCCTATTTTCCTGATTCTAACCAGTCTAGATGTATTCAATATGTAAAAATGAACATCTGTTCATCTTCACATTAGTGTCGGGTCAATAATAATTATTAAATAAATAAATGTATTTTTCGGAAACTTACCAATTTCTTGGCGCTTCAAAGTTCAGATCAGCGTGTTGCAATTCAATTCCGTTCCGTATTAATTAACCCGGAATCGAAAGTACCGTACCATAACATATGGTATGGTACCGTGCGCGCGATCGCGATGCACACCTGGACTAAACTTGTTAGTTGCTGCTCGATTGAATCATGGATTCAGCGAGGTTACCGTACCGCGCCTATAACGTGCAGATATTATTTAGGCACACACGTGCATTAAATACATACTCAAACTTCAAGGTTCCACAGAATTTGCAGGGGTCAACCAATCATCACCAAAATCTAATCGATTCTTCCATGTCACTATCCAAACATTCCCTGAAAATTTGGTGCAAATCCGTTCACCCGTTCTCTAGTTATCTTGTACACAAACAAACAAACAAACAAACAAACATACGGAACCCTTTACATAACCCCCTGCCGATTTCATCGGCGTGGGTAATAAGAAGTATGCAGACATTATACATGTGCGTGTTTGTAATGGTAGAATGGAATAGCCAACAGATCTAGTCATTGCATCTACACTGTGGATCTTTATATCAAGGGTGATTTTCAATTTTCTTGGCCCTGAAATTTGTTATCAAGACACTGTATATTTGTCCATGTATTGTACGTTGTACAATGTTCTTTTATAGCTCCATATTCTAGAAAATCAAACACATCATATTAAAGGGACTTAGTAACATTGTCCAAATCCTCAAAATAAAATTTTAGTTCTAGCGGTTCCCTTATACCTCGTTGTATTCGTATTAACAATAAAATCATTGGACAGGTTTTGGTTTTTTAAATTTCCCTTTCGTTACAAAGATATGTATGATTGAAGTATTCAGATAAGAAAAACTCCGGGCGAGTTTTTCTTCCGTGTACAAAGTGAGTGCAGTGAGTTACTGAATATCACTTTGCATTTTCGCTCATTACTTGGCCATACAATGTCCATTTGACTTGAAATTTTCACACAACACCCTGTGGACATATGAGATAACAACAATATACATTGCATCAACCATTCATCACTTTTTGCACATGTCAACAAAGTTACTAGATCCCTTTAAAGAAGTATGCAGATCTTCTGAAATAAACACAAATTTCAAACAGGTAAGGAGACGTTTTAGCACATCATCCACTTGTCACTTATCAGGAGAGCAAAGTAAGTTAGTTAAAGGGCATCAAGCGTGGGGATGCTAAATAGCGGGTCGCCATTTTGAACTGGGTTAGTTTGTGCGCACCGCATGACACTGAGCTAACGTGCATTACGCACCGTGCGCAACGCGTATGCAAGATGGCGCCGCGCATCTCATTTGACGAATCTGAACTACCTTTAAGCATGTAAGCCTGAATTTGAATTCATATAAAAATAGGTTAACCAGTTGCCAACTAGAAATTGTAAATCCCATAGAGATAATACGTGGTACACCAGATTCCATTCGGCAGTGGGTTAATTGAGAGACATGTCATTTTTCCAGAGCCTTTCCAAAATGTCTGTAATTGTAATTTTGAAGACATTATACATGTATACATATTTTAATAGCAGAATAGCCCACAGATCTGATCATTGCATCTACACTGTAGATCTTTATCAAGTATATCAAGGGTGATTTTCAATTCTTATTTTCTTGGCCCTGGAAGTTGTTATCAAAACACAGTCCATACATGCATTGAACCATTGTAACAAATTTGCATAACCTAGATAGAACGGCTATTGGCTCTGAAAAAGGGGTCTTTGAAGTGTCGAGTGATTACGAGATATATATATCTAGTTCTAGTTCTATGGTAATACTCAACTCCTGTTTAACTTAGATCTGCATTTACATGTAGATATAAGTTCCACAAGAAGGGACTGCATGGTTTTATGAGCCACATTAAACTGCTCCAAAGAGGGTAGTTCAATGATGTTCTGAGGTAGCTCATCCTAGTCATCCTACGGAAGTGTCCTACGGAAACAACTAAATAAGTATACAGCGGATTACTGGAAAATGAGGCTAGTACTAGTGTAACAGTATATGTGCGATAAAACTGGATTGCATATCTGTTCTAGGGTGACTGCTGGTTCTGCCACTGCCGGTCTGTCTCTGGATGAAAACCTCTACAAGGTCATCCCCAAGGAGCAGAGCTTCAACGCATGTGAGGGCTACGCTGGCATCTTCCTTTTCAAGTTGTGTAATAGATATCTGATAAAACCTCATTTTGTTTGCTGCTCTCAGGTGACTGCTGGTTCTTGGCTGCCACCGCTGGTCTGTCCCTGGATGAACAGCTCCTCTACAAGGTCATCCCCAAGGAGCAGAGCTTCAACGCATGCGAGGGCTACGCTGGCATCTTCCTCTTCAATCTGTGTATTAGATATCTGATAAAACCTCTTTTTGTTTGCTGCTCTCAGGTGACTGCTGGTTCTTGGCTGCCACAGCTGGTCTGTCCCTGGATGAACACCTCCTCTACAAGGTCATCCATCCCCAAGGAGCAGAGCTTCATTGGACTAGAGGGCTATGCGGGCATCTTCCTCTTTAGTCTGTGTATTAGATATCTGATAAAACTCCTATTTTATTTCCTGCTCTCAGGTGACTGCTGGTTCCTGGCTGCCACCGCTGGTCTGTCCCTGGATGAACACCTCCTCTACAAGGTCATCCCCAAGGAGCAGAGCTTCAACGCACGCGAGGGCTACGCTGGCATCTTCCTCTTCAAGTTCTGGCAGTACGGTGTGTGGAAGAGCGTGGTCATCGACGACAAGCTCCCAACCTACAATGGCCGCCTGGTCTTCGTGCACTCCAAGGAGAAGAACGAATTCTGGAGTGCCCTCCTGGAGAAGGCTTATGCCAAGTACGTACTGATCCTGAGATTATAATTTGGGTGTGGGTGTGTTAGTCTGGCTTTATATTTAGTTAACTAGTTAGTACCTGATACTGTAGCTGATATTAGTCTTATATGCTGTTAGATATGTAATGTTATAGTTCCATGTTCAGTTATGTTACTTGTCATTTATGCCTCGAAGCCCTCGATAAATGAATTGCTAGGTCCAAAAGCTCAGCTCCATATGACTTTCTAAAATATTTCAAATTTGAAAAAGTTAAAATAAGGCAATGTGATTTTAGGGCATGGAAAATTTAACAGGAGGTGTCTCTGAGAGTATCAACCTCACCCAGAAACTTTTCTTTTTATTCTAGATTGTACACATTTTCTTGAAAGTTTGTTTACTAATTTCAATAACTCTCTCTTATCTAAGACTCAGTGGGCATAAGAATCTCTGAAGGGAGGCAATGTGATCAAAGCCATGGAGGATTTCACTGTAGGTGTCGCCCAGAACCTTCTCTTTTGATTTTAGAGCTTACACCTTTCCTTGAAAGCTTGTCTTCTAATTTCTCGTTTATCTTAAAGACTCCATGGGTCATATGAAGCTCTGAAGGGAGGCAACGTGATCGAGGCCATGGAGGATTTCACCGGAGGTGTCTCTGAGAGCATCGAGCTCCAACCCAATCCTCCCCCGGGGCTCTTCAAGATCCTCAAGTCCTCCTATGACCGTGACTCCCAGCTGGGTTGCTCCATCAACGCCAAGGCGGGCCAGATCGAGGCCAAGCTGCCCACCGGGCTGATTGCTGGACACGCCTACACCATCACAGATGTCAGAAAGGTATTACAGGGTTCTTACAGGACCAGGAAAACCTGGAAAGTCATGGAATTTTAATTTTCTGTTTTCCAGGCTCTGAAAGTCAGGGGAAGTTATAAATGTTCCCATGGGTCATGGAATTTCATATTATCTGCATTTCTGTAGCAACGAAATACAAGGAATGAATTTTAGAAGTTAATTTTGTGTTCTACTATTTTGTAGTATATATATTGTCATAATCAATGAGGACATATGATTAGAAGGTGTTTGAAATTAGCACAGGCCTGCTGGCCCAGGGCCATTAAAATTAGCTTTCGGGCCACCAAAATTCATTGATGCTAATTGTTTGGGGCCATCAGATTAATGTTTCGGGCCACTAGAATTTGAAAAATTGTTTTAGCATTGGAATAACCACAGGTGTGCTCTCTGTATTAGCAATCCGATTGTAAATGAGCTTGTAACATGATATCTATCTGTTTTTAAAGTACCATCTGCATGCCAGAAAGATATCCTATGAAAGTTTGAGGACCTTTGAAAAGGTTGTTTGAACAAACGTAAACCATTAGATTGTCAGAATAAGATGATCCAGGGGGATTTGTCCCATGTTTTATTCTACCTTGTGACATTGTGTCATTGCATTGCAGGTGAACGTTGGAGGAAGGGACGTGAGACTGATCAGGATCCGCAACCCATGGGGACAGGTTGAGTGGAATGGGGCATGGAGTGATGGGTAGGTCGGTCACCCCTGGGCCCCCGTTTCATAGAACTTTAGCAATTGTTTTAAGTGTCCAATTATTGTAACTACCATGGAAACAGCTGCAATGCTCCATGCTGATTGGCTGTTGACCTACTCGTAAAAATGATTGAAAATTTAAAACAATTGAAAAAGTTTTATGAAATAGGGCCGGCATTGGTTAAACGTGTTTATAAAGGCCGCTCTAGGGACACATGAAGAGAGGTCTCTGTGAGCAGGTGGTCTTTATGGACAGGTTGATATGCATGTGAACTTCTTTCTAGGGAAAACAATAATATTGGTCTTCGTAGACATCTAGCCACTAGTAGGTTTGAATGTATGAGAATTTGTATGCCTTTGCAACGAAGTGGCCGCAGGCATTATGTTTTCAGGTTGTCCGTAGGTCTGTACATAGGCACGTATATGTATAAAAGTATATTTTCATGTCTCTGCAGGAAGTGGTTGGGAGGAAGTATGTTTTGGGGTTGTCTGTCTGTTCTTCCCTAAGTATAGTCTATCCGGTTCTTGTAATCATGACATCCCAAGTAAAGATTGATGGATTACGATCAAGCTTGGTATCTGGTATCTTTCTCAACATTGGAAAGAATCATGTGATAATATCGTCCGTTGAGAAAGAGAAGGGTTCTTAGTCACTTTTTTGTACTTTGGAGGTAATCATGTTTAATGGGGACTACTACACAAAGAAAAAAACAGGCTTATATGTTTTGGTACCATTGTTTGATATTGAATAGATGCCCAACACTTTGCAAATGGTTGTGTAATTCATAAACAATACAATTAATCACCAACACTATCTGAACCAACATGGCCTCATGGTTCCATATTATACGCTAACCGTCTGCGAGTCCGCCAATTCTATGCAATAGAACCACGGAAGATGCATGTCCTAAACAATAGATAGTCTTCTTCTGCAGACCCATGAACACAAACTTTAGTATATAGTGTTGAGTTTTCCAATGATATAATCCCAATTTAGCTCTCTTTTATTTCTGATGGAATATTTCTAAAACTATATTCTGAAAATAAAGCATCACATAGAGAAGGCTCCAACCAGCAACATGGTAATACATGCAGTACTCAATTCAGACAAATATTTACTTACCACCTTTCTCACTCTCAACCGAGGATATGATCTGAATTTAATTATTGTCTTTATCACAATGTTGCTGCAACCCTGACGTATTACTCGCCTTCCTTCCCACGCAGGTCCAGTGAATGGAACCAGATCCCACAGCACCAGCGCAAGAGTCTTGGTCTCGTCTCTGAAGATGACGGCGAATTCTGGTGAGTTCTCCTCAGTTATTCTTTTTCTCCTCATGATATTAATTCCTTGAGTGCTAAGGTCGCATATTTGCGCCACACAACACAGTACACACAAATTCCATAGAGCTGAAATTCCCTGCGACTAAAAACTGTTAACCTGTTGGCTTCTGGATATTCTAATTTCCATAGACTTAATACAAGGCACAACAGGTTCGTGAATGCAAAGGGTTAACAGTTCAAACACAAAGCTAAGAGTGCATAAAATTGCGCCCATTTGCTTGGATTTGATTTGACAGGAAGTAATGGTTTTGTTTCTTGAATTAGGTAGCATTACCGAAGAAGAGATCATTTGTACTTGTCTTTTAAGCACCCTGCTTCAGTTATTATGCAGTAAAGAATCTGTTACGGTAATTTCTTTTGTTGTACATGTGTTTCCTTACTTCTTGGGAGGTTTTCTTTAAAGGGCTCCCTTACGATGGCCAATGGGTGATAAGAAATTCCCTGTGATCTTTTACAAATTCCCTTTTAAATGTTAATTTGTTCACCTATGTGAAACAGGATGGAGTTCAAAGACTTCAAGAGGAACTTTGAGAGAGTGGACATGTGCCACTTGGGTGCTGAGGCCATGACAGGCAAGGGAAAGAGGAAGTGGCAGGCCATCCTGCAGGACGGCCGCTGGCAGAAAGGAGCATCAGCCGGAGGATGTCGCAACTTCCCTGGTAAGTGATGGCAGATTGCTGATGTATTGACACGTTTTCCTGAATTTGTATGTTTGTTTATAGTTTAATGCATTCAGTCGTGAAAAGTAGCTGAACCCAATAGAAATCATAAAAAAGTAAGTAAATAAAATTAAGTAATTTAGAAAAGCTTTCTGATTCTCTATGATGCAGTGTCAAGTAAGTAAACCTGTATATAAAATACACCCATGGGATACAGAAAAAAGGTGGTCCTTATCTATAGACAGGTTCAGTTATATAAGACTGCTTCATAAAGAATCAAGGTGGTCTTTAGAATCTGGTTCATTTTCATGATTTGCCTTATAAAGGACCAAGATAACTGAATTTCATAGAGACAGGTGGTTGTATCATATTGCAAGAGCGAATTTAACATTAGTCAAACCTGTTATAGTGGCCACCTGTCTAGAGCAGCCGACCTGCCTTTAGAGGCCACCAAATTTTATCCCCTGCAGAAAACAGTGTTATGGAACCTGTCTATAGAGGTCACCTGTCAAAGGCAGACACTTCTCTTGAATCCCTTAGGTGGTTACTATTCACAGGTCTGACTGTATTTGTTTCCTCTTGCAGACACCTTCTGGATCAACCCCCAGTTCAAGCTGGTCCTGGAGGAGGAGGACGACAAGGACGACATCGGAGACGATGAGGACGACGATCCCGAACTGGCCAAGAAGACTGGAGCTACCTTCTTGGTGGCACTCATGCAGAAGAACAGGCGTGTGCAGCGCAAGATGGGAGTGGACAACCTGACCACTGGATTTTCCATCTACAAGGTGAGTGAGCCATGTGGACTGGAGCTGGAGATGTATGTCCACGAAATTAGTCAAAAGTTGCCACAAAACTAGCCAATAGTTGCCACAGAGCTAGTCAATAGTTACCAAGAAACTAGTCAGTAGTTGCTAAGAAATGAGTCAATAATTGCCACAAAAATAGTCAAGTTGCCAAGGAACTAGTCAATACAGTAGTTGTAATGAAACTAGTTAATATTTACCATGAAATTAGTCAGTAGTTACCATGAAACTAGTCAATAGTTGCCACAAAAGTGGTTAAAGGGACCAGAAGCTAAACCGTTGTGTCCAAGATCTAGTAAATACTGTTAGTGGCCATGAATTAGCAAGGATTGGTTGCTCTGATTCTGGAGAACATGCGTGTACATCACAAGATGGGTGTGGACAACCTGACCACTGGATTTGTCATCTACAAGGTGGGTTAGGCGTGTGCATCTGGAGCTAGTCAAAAGTTGCCATAAAACTAGTCAATAATTGCAAGAATCTAGTCAATAGTTGCCAAGATGCAAGCCAATAGTTGCCACAGAGCTAGTCAATAGTTACCAGGAAACTAGTTGGTAGTTACCATGAAACTAGTCAATAGTTACCATGAAACTAGTCAATTGTTACCATGAAACTAGTCAATAGTTACCATGAAACTAGTCAATGGTTACCATGCAACTAGTCAAATGTTCCATAAGCTAAACCATTATGGCCAAGAACTAGCAAGGATTGGTTCCTCTAATTCTGGACATCAGGCG
Organism: Echinarachnius parma; assembly: GCA_037951105.1. Lineage (NCBI taxonomy): Eukaryota > Metazoa > Echinodermata > Echinoidea > Clypeasteroida > Echinarachniidae > Echinarachnius > Echinarachnius parma. The sequence goes on from JBAMJV010002536.1 coordinate 145,954, forward strand.
TGTGCAGCGCATAGCTAGTAGTTGCCTACGTTCAGTAACACCAATTACACAAAATAAAGGTAATTTTTCCAAATTAACTTTGCAGGTGGATGCAAACTTCGATGGTAGTCAAGGTCTGCAGAAGGATCATTTCCTGTACAACGCATCGACTGCCCGCTCGCCTACGTTCACCAACACGCGTGAGGTGAGCGGCCGCTTCAAGCTGCCTGCTGGCACCTACTGCATCCTCCCGTCGACCTTTGAACCCAACCAGGAGGGAGATTTCCTGCTCCGCATATTCAGCATGAAGAGGAGCAGCGGAACGTGAGTTCCTCTCTTTTAAAGGGATCTAGTAACTTTGTCCAACTTGAACTTTTTTTCTTATTTTTTACTTATTTTGGGGTAAGTTACACAGAATATGTTCATGAAAAGGATTGATGTGTAATTTTCTTTAACGCAAAAGATTCATTTTAACTAGTTGACACTTAGCTTTTCCAAATATGTTAGTCTATGCTTGGAGAATATGGATCATGGACAATGAGCTGTGAATGTGTTATATCGATTTTTCATTTATGATTGTAATTCATTGACGATATGATTATGCAGGTTATACTTTCCAAGTGGTTAAATGTCAATATATTTTAGTCAAATATATTAACAATTTCATTCAAACCTTTCTTTTTACAGTACTATTGATGAGGAGTCAGGCTTTGTTGAGACACCCAAGGTAATAAAAAAAAAATCCACTGATATTTTCATTCCCAATCAAAATTGAAAATACAACTTATTTTAAACGTTCATTCATTTGATTTTCATTCTTTCTCAAAGCACTATGAAAACTGCTCATTAGTTGCTTCAAAAAGTATTCATTGTGTCTTAGAAGGGCTGCTTAACCTGTTCAGGACTGGTCCCAAAAAGTCTCGGGCTTGTTTCTATGGAGAATACATGTTATACCAAAATCAATCAGTCCTGAACGGGTTAATAGTGTTATAGTTTGTTCCCCTCTCCCTGTGCCCCGTTTCATAAAACACTTGCAATTGTTTTAAGTGTCCAATTATTGTAACTATTAGGTCAACAGCCAATCAGCATGGAGCATTTTAGCTGTTGCCATGGTAGTTACAATAATTGGACATTTACAACAATTGTAAGTGTTTTATGAAATGGGGCACTGCTCAATGTTTAGGAGGAATGAAATTCTGTTGTCTATGTTGTATAGCTGTATAGTTGAGTGTTGTTTTAAAATGTATGTTGTAATGTATATTAACTATTGTATATGCTATTAAAAGCAAGATTTTATTTCTGGGATTAATTATTACATTGAATAGATTTACTTTGTAACCCTTACCTTCTTTCGTAGACAAAATTGAACATAAGTAACACATACAAATGTTTTAGTTGACTAATAGATTTGCATTACCTTTTAGAGGATAGGAAGATGCAAATGCCCTTGGGAACATGTAGCTAGTCATGGTTGCTACTAGATATCTGGAATGCATAGTTCTAACATCAGTAGAGACAAGATCTGCACATACACTGTAGCAAATGTTTCTGAAATAAATGGGCACACAAACAAATTAGTATATTACCAAAGGAGTTGAATTTTTAAATGTTGAATTAAAATTTAGAACGTTGGATTGGTTGTTTTACTTGCTGAATATGTTCTGTTTTCAAATGAAGTAAAATTCAACAAAGTAGTTTTGTTTAATAGTTCTTTACTTGCATTGGTAATGAAGTAGAATCTCATTTAAGTCATTTGTTTTATTTCTTTCTCTGCAATGGCAGGGAGCAGGTGGCAGGGAGTGTGTGTGCGTGTAACGAAAGAGCTAATTTATACAACCAAACAGTTAGGATATAGTCTGATACATGTAGGGCTGGTTGTTTACCGACTATAAACGTTCCCTTTTCAAACCATTAAGCACTAGTCCCCAATATGCTCTGACTAGGACCTACTGTACATATATGAGGAATGCATAGGATAACAAAATAAAATAAAACTTGAAAAGGTTGACCTATGGAGATTTGAGCCTAAGGTATCTTTGGCTGGAGTCTCTGAAGAAATGTTGTACCATGATAACATTTGAGATGAGGTTAAATGTGAGTAATCTGCTTAAGTTTTTTCCCAACCGTGACAAAATAATGATGATAGGATGAAGGAGAAGCTGAGAAAAAGGAAAATGTTCCCACCAAGGTGAGATGTCCGTGCATGATATCTACATTATACAAGATCAAAACCATCCATATGTTTTATCTGGTGGTTTCATATGAATGGACTAAATTTGGGCCATATATTGTTGTTGTTTTGGGGTGAGAGTAGCTTTTCATTCCGTCAATGTATACAGTACATATGTTGTATGATAAACAGTTCCTACTTGACACATGGTTGTTTGTTACATGGTGTTTGATATGTAAAAAAAAAACACTTAATTTAGGGTCTAAGTTCTGTCATTTTGGTTTGGTTTTGTTTTGTCAGAGAGTAGTCAGATGCTCAGATCTTAACGAATAAACCCAAAAATGAAGGGTTAAGGTTTGGGTTTCCCTTTCTATAACTGTACATACATTCTTATGGAATTTTTAATATATTATAGTATTGTGTTATGGATATGGTCAAGGAGACATTTAGCTCCACTGGGTAAAATAATTACTTTGAACTCATTCGCCGTTTCCCAACTTTTTATTTCTTTTATCAATAATACCCAAGCTCGCAGATCCATTCATTTATGAAGTAGAATATATGATACTCTTTTATACGGAGCTGACAAGGAAAATTGTATTATAAAGATAGCATATTATAGTGAAGGAGGCTTAAAATGATATGTCTTTCCTAAACAATTCCTCATAATTTCATAACCAATCCAAAATATTTATATGGTAGTTAGGAGAACTATGTGAACAAATAAAAGGTAACCATTACTTCATGGTTGACTGAGCTCAAATAAAAGTTAAAGTGGTCATATTTCAAAATTTGGCAAAGAAATATCATTACTGCAGTTTAGTGAGAATTTAGAAATTTCAAATTGCACTGTTTTACAATTGCAATAAATGCATTTAACCACATGTGCCATTAAAAACTCAAAATGAATGTAATTTCAACTAACCACAATCAATGTATTCAACCACATGTACTGTTTCACAACAATGTACAGGCATGCGCAAGTTCTTGTGACTTTTGAAATTGGGCCATTTCGTCTTTAATCTGCAAATTCAGCCATGAAGTGATGGATATCTCTAATATTCATACAAAATGTACATTATAACTGTAGAAATATCTTTGTCAAAGCAGAGTTGTTAAAAACTTCTTGATTAGGAAATTATGATAAATTGCTAAAGGGGACTTACTTTTTATGAAATGTTTATATTAAAGTTGCATGGGTGAAGAGAATTGTTAAACTAAAACAAAGGGTAACTGGAAATTATTTTGTTTATTTTCTGATGAGTTTTGGTGATGATTTATTTGGGATGTTTGGATTTTAAGAGTAAGGACAAATTGATGGAAATTAATATTTCCTTCATGAAGGAAATTATCATGGCCTGGAGTGATTTGTCACTTCTTGGGAACCAAAGTGATCTTTTTATTCATTTAATCAAATCATTTGTAATAACTCCTGTATTACAATAAATGGGGAAGTACTGTTTAAGGATAAATAGTGGTGTAACAAGAATTTTTCATTAATAAAAAGAAATATATATTTATTTTGTAGTTATGCTGAATTTGTGCAAAAATATCACTGGAATGGAATTGTATTTTATGAAATCAGCTATTCCTATACAATGGAAAGATGTATTGTTCTACCATTTCACAGGCCGAGGCCGCCATCAAAGATAATCTTCCCATGCATTTTACATTCAGTCTTGGGTTCGAGTCCGAGTGCTAGTCAGCTTAACCCGTTCCCTTCAAGATTAAAAAATCGCCATAGACTTTGTACACAGCTTACTCGGTTCCCGTTGTCAGGGGGGTTAAATAGGGCCTTGTTGCTGGACTCGACTACAACACTGGAACATTTGTCCTTCCATCAAATCAGCCATATTTTGTGTACTTATGATTTGTCAATCTGCTATGAGAATCTAAATAAGTGTTTTTGAACAAAAACTATAAAACCCCAAAAGATTGATTGGCTATATAAGTAAATTTGTTTTTTTAGGAGACATATTACAGAACTATGAATAACAAATAACTTACCTAGCTCTTTTTTACTCAAATGCTCAAAATCATGGGCAGCAGGCGGCAAAAGTGCCCCCCAAAATGCCCCCAAAGAATGAAGAAGCTGCAGCCGAGGTGAGGCCTGCCTGTCTCTATTTATGATCAGACAATGATATATCAGGCAAGCTCCCATTTCCCTGGGTGTATAATCCCAGTCCAAGACTGGCATGGTGGTAGACCGAATGCAACCATTATTGGGGAGCAATTTAATCTCCTCTGGTATTCCCATCTTTCTTATATCAAATTTAGTATGCTTTAATTACTTCCTGTATCATTATTAAGAATGAAATGGAACCATATTTTGATATAGTACTTGCATGTGAATGCAAGTATTACTCAGACCAAATATATGTTTTATTTTTTTTCCCTATTTGTATCAAGAATCAAATAAAGTAATTGATCCATTTTACTTCAAATTGAATAAATAATCAGTTTGCAAACACCGTAACATAAAGTCAGCTCAAGTATTTAACATGCAAAGATGCAAATGGTAGGAAAATAAATAAGGTTGTGTGATAAGCCTGTATCAACCTTCCTGGTCTAAAAGACTGGAGTGATGTGACAATGAATGGTTACTATTAATGAATTTTCTGTTTGTGCTATCCACCCATATCAAGAGTGAAGTAACATTCAAAATTAATGGTGCTTTCAAAAGGTAGTACTTTTGTACATGTACTGTACTCAATATGTATTTAGGCTTACCTTTGACCGTAGTGCTCATTTCTTCTCCTTGCAAGACAATGGTAATTGATGTGTAGCTTGTATCTGTAAACTAAAATAATACAGTTTGATATTGTATGCAATATGTAGATCTGTATTGAATTAATGCTCCCTTTCTTCTTCTATTGATGTTATGATGACATGTCAATATATTTGTTGACGTTTCACCTGTATGCAATTTCCTAATTTTCTTATATTGATATGCCAACCTATTCTCCCCCCCCCCCCCCCCACCTCCCAAAAGCTCTTCCACAATACCTTTGCCGCCCCTATCAAGTCCCCCGATGCTTACGGTGCCCCACCCCCCTCTCAGGGCCTAGGGTACCAGCAGGTGAGAGTCATGGTTTGGAAGTTAGGAATGCCCCTCTCTTTTGAATTAACACCCCTTTTGTTGGAAGTAATGCCCCTATTTTGTGGAGTTAACACCCCTTTTGTTGGAATTTATGCCCCTATATCTCTGGAATTAACACCCCTTTTGTTGGAAGATATGCCCCTATTTTGTGGAGTTACTACCCCTTTTGTTGGAGTTAATGTTCCGTGGTTGGAAGTAATGTTATTCTCTGTTTGGCATTCATACTAATTAAACCCCCATTAAATAATTATTTAAATATATTTGGAGAGAAGGGCCTGGCTAGTATAAGCCATTCTCCAGCTCTCTTACAGTTCGTTTTTGGATAAAAATAAGATAGAAATAAAAGATAAGAATAAAATTCTTTATTAAAAAGAAATGTCCCACCAATAACAGGTGTCCGCCATAAAAGGGTATGATATAAATAGTATCGTGGAATAATTTATGAATAAATATATAATGAATAGGGAAATTATATGATTTAGATGCTAGGCATACTCCTTGCACCATTACTATACATGCATGTTGCATGATTTACAATTGTATATCCATGCATATACAAATTATCAATGGATATATGCAGTAGTTATAGGTCACTATGAACTATGAGTCAAAGCTACAAATAAACAGACTAAAAATCATTGATAATAACTTTTGGACAGCATAATATATATGCATGCTTCCTTATTTAATGCGAAGTACTGTAAGAGAATCTTGATGGAACCAGTTCAGAGAAACACATTTGTTTTCTGTACTATAAGTATAGCTTTTTAATTTGTACGTTCTCCCATGTTGGTCTTTACAAAAAGGCCTCTTGACAATGAGGGGAAGAATAATCATACCCTTTCCCCAAAGCTCCAACATCATATTGAAGATATTATCACTTTCTTTGCAATGTTGGTGCATTTTCTGTTTGTTTCTTCACTCGGATCATTAAATTCTTTGCTTTTTAGGTTGAACAATGCAGGCAGCTTTAGGAAGCTTTATACCAACTGTCATCCAACAATTAAATGCTGCCAGGAAGAGTGTTCTGACCTTGATATCTCTGGAGAAAGTATGATAATACGCCAACGGCAGTCTGTACTCAAACTGGAAGAAGAAGAAGAAATAAAATATATTGTTGATTTTTTGCTTATTCTTGCTCCACGCACATATCATTCTTTCTCACAGAGAGTATACCTTACTGACTTTGATATCTCTGGAGAAAAAGATATAAAGTTGATTTTTTGTTGTTGTTGCTAATTTGTTCTCCACTTACATTTACATGTCATTCTTTGTTTCCCAGAGAGCTACCTTATAAGCAGGAGCTACAGACCAGTTCACTTGCAGATAACTGGCAGATTCATGCTGTAAAGAAGATAGAAACTTAATTTCTCTGGAATACAGACAGAATTTATGTAAATTAGTCTCGTATTCTTGTGTCGTATGTGTAGGTTCCACAGGCACTGTTTGTATGTCCAGACAAACAAGACACGAGTGCGCCAAGCTTTATCTCTCCTAGTTAGTTGCTACCAGGTTATGACATTTTATGGAATCTAGCTCCTCCACTTTCTAATAATAATATCCCTTTTTCTACTACATACGATGTAGATTCCACAGACCAGATATTTCCAGACGTACGGTCAGCCAGGCTTTCCATCACCCAGTATGTCGCCCTCGGGTTATAGCAGTTCCACTTCGCCCAGCGGTTACTCGCAAACGTCGACGACGTGGAACCAGCAGGCTTTCGATATGAACTGGGTAGGGTTTAGGGGTGCTGGTCCAAAACCTGGCAGCCTCCTCGTCTTCGCATGGGTGTGGAGTTTGTTTATTCGTTGTCGGGAGTGACGTCGTCAAGACCAGTGCTCACCTAAACACGTTCATTCACACAACTTTGTTCCATCTTTTTCACTTGTTGCGATTGCCGATTGGTTCATGTATCATTTGAAGTTGGAAGTGACTACCAGACTTGTGTGACCAAGATATATTCATCAACATTATCTAATACCACCCCCAAACCACTGCCACTTGCCAGTTTGTTGGGTACCATCACATTAAATCACATTCATGTTTTATTTGATGCCAGAAAGGATTCCCCGACTGGTCGTTCAACCAAGACATCATATTCATTCCACGTCATTCCACCATTTGACTGAATCACTACAACTACCAGTTGATGCAACATCACATTAAATCACTTTCATGTTGATTACAGTTTGGATGAAACTTCAGTGTGTTCAGAAAACTTTTTCTTTTTAGTTTCCAGTTGCTGTGATCTTTATTCATCATTTTATCATGTTCTTGAAGTGTAAAATTCACAGATTGTCCATTTGTTCAATCCTTTGAAACTCTTTCATCTATTTTGTTTTTCTTTGTGTATTTAATTTTTTAACAAGATAATCTCCAGGTTTTATTCTAGCATAAGTCTTCACTCAGTGTCAGCGCAAAAACCATCATGTTTAGCTGTTGTGTCCAGGAGATTGCAGAGTACTATAGAAGATAATTGATTCAACTTTGTGTTTATTCCAATATTTTACTTTTTTTTCCAGATCTAACCATCATATTTAATTCTTGTAGTTTATCTTAAAAGAGTCAACATTTTTTGCATGGTGTTTGTGAGTGTTGTCATATCTTGATTGACTTTGTTGTGAAAATTACCATGGTTGAGTGGAATCCAAACAACAAGTCACACTGCTAATTTCCTCAATTATGGATGTTCCAAAATAGTTAAATTGCATTAGAGATATTTTGAAAAGGCTTTTTATGATATTAAATGTTGGGACATTAAAGGATGACCCCAAATATCTTTGGCAGGGGTCTATGGAAAGCGTGTTATAACATTATTGTCAACAGGTTCTTAAAAAACTTATTGACTGCATTATGCCCTCTGTTTTAATTTTTTTTACAATTTTGGGTCAGTTGTTTTCATGGAGTATTACATTGTATTTATGTAAATCATAAGTGCCCATATGTAAAGTACGATTTTCCTTTTTGTCATGATTTTTATTTGAGAGATGCTGTGCAATGCATGATGTTTGAATAACTGACATAATGTACATACATGTGTGGTTTGAATGAAATATCATGGATAAAGAGAGCTATTTGCAGTATGGTTTGATTTAATCTTTGAATTCTGTCAATTCAATTGTTACTGGGTATGTACTTTCATGTTTATTTCTTATTCCGACCATGTATTTAAGTATAAGTATATGCATATTAGTTTAAACTAATGGTGAAATACATGTGTTATACATTACAGGATAACAACATCTTTGTATTTACTTTCGACACAGAAATTTATTTCATTGCATTCCACAAATGACTTTTAAAAACAAAATGACAAAGTTGGTTGACTATCTACTTGAATCATTCCTAGAGTAGAGAGAATCAGATATAATTATAATATCTGTTATTTGACAAAATATAAATATTTTTGTTCAGGATGAACCATATTATGCTGTCAACAAATCTGGTTGCTGCATGGTTAAAACATAGCAATATTGTTTATGTTTTGATGAATTAGGACTTGAAAGTTTGAGATGGTTGGGATTTTAAGAGATCAATTTGTAATGCTGTCATAAATGAGTACAGATTCTTGATATCCTATTAATTTTGTTGGTCTCTCAGGAAATGACAAAAAGTATGTAATGCAGGAAAGAAACAACATGGAATAATAAGCATAAATTGTGTACTTTGTCCATGTTGAAATAATAATAACAATGAGCAATTTTTATGAAGCAAATATTAATACATAGCGCAATTAAGCATACTTGCATTTGCGTAAAAGAAAAGAAAGACAAAGAGACATGCATAAATAAAAGAGCCTTCTGGATTTCCAACAAATGCCTAGATTGCATAAATTAAACAAAACCAATTAAATCAAATAAATTCAAATACAATTTGATCTAACAATTGCCTGTTTGTATTATTTGTTTTGATTTAGCCGGCCCGCCCAGTTGAAGATGATGCCCAGACCGCTCGATTCAGGGAGTTCTTCAAGAAACTCACTGGCCCAGTAAGTATATCGTCAGTTTAGAAATAGAAGGGCGCTCGATCAGCCATTTTTTGTACTTCAGAGATAATCGTGTTTAAAATGTAGGAGCCCTGTAGAAACCCAATGTGCAGCTGTAGCTTCCTTTGACTTTTGATAAATATTTCCAAAAATTAGACATAATTATTATGAATGAAAATGAGCAAAGAGAAATAGAACCCGAGACCTCTGGATTGCTAGACCATCGAGCAACAAAAACCCTTGAATGGTGGACAAACCCTTTTCTAGGCTCGTATAGTCATAAGCTATACAGGGTGGCCCAAAAAAAACGGAACGGGGCACTTCCCAAAATATAGTACCAACATATTTATGTCCATTTGATAGGGTGTCTTTTCCAATGAAAAACGATACCAAGAACAGTAATTTTGGTCGTGTAGTTTTTGTTTTAGGACGCTGTGAGTGAGACCATGTCAGGTGCCTATTTTTGTCAATTTGTACCTAGTCAATGCCAGTTAAATTGCACTCCCTGCCCGTAATACCATTCAACGAACACGCCCATTCTCTCGGCACACGGCTGAGTGCACACTAACAATGGTGCGCCTCGTTGAACGATATGAAAGGCGATACGTGCGATCTATCGAGCACTGTCTCGGTAAAAATTGACAAAAAAAAGAACCTGACATGGTGTCACTCACAGTGCCCTAAAACAAAAACTACACGACCAAATTGACTGTTCTTGGTATCATTGTTCATTTGAAAAGACACCCTATCCGATGGACACAATACATGTGTTACTATAATTTGGGAAGTGCCCCGTTCCGTTTTTTTTGGGCCACCCTGTATAAACCTGGCACTAACTAATCCAAGGATAATTAAATTGACTTATATAAAGAAAGTGCGAGGGATCACACAAAGTGTTGCAGCTTTTTTATTAATTGAATTCAAACATTTATCAATGAAAGTTTAATTTATTTTTGAAGTCTTTGGTGTGACCCGGGCAGCTAGGGTTTGAACTCGGGACCTCCCTTACATTAGGCGGGCACTAACCGCTAAGCCACCATGCCCGGTTCCTGTACGCAAGGGGTTTATTTGATCGTGTGATTTTGTTTCACCTCTTCGCAGGACATGGAGGTTGATGCCTGGGAACTGCAGGAGATTCTCAATGCTGCTCTGCGAAAAGGTCAGTCCTCCAACCTTAACTACATAACAACAAAAACATGCACAAATCACAAATAAATCTGGGGAAAAAATACATTCACACTAATGTTTGTTCTTGTTTGTTCTTTTATCATCACAACCGAATCATTTCTCATATTACACACTGTTAAAATCACACATGTTTTGTTTTGTTTGTTTTGGTTTGTTTTTTCACAATTGGGATCAACATTTTCATATATGTCATGGGAGCTGGTCATTTCAGGTCCTTTCAAAATGTGGTACAAAATGATTTGGAATCTGTTTTTATTATTTAATTTCTTTATTTAAAGAATGGGACATTACATACCTCGGTTGAAGCATGTAAATTTGTGTTTTTAGGTTTCTGTTAACCTTTGGCATTACCTACTATATAAATTGAATGAAACAAAAATTAATTATTTATTCAGATATATTGGATAGAGTCTGTCTAAATATAAAAATCAACCAGGTTAGTTAGAAAAGCAGTGCTATACAACGTACAACATTAATATTTTTGTATCAAAAACATTGATTAGTTGAAATCGAACACTAAATTGTCCACAAAAGTGAACAAAATTTATGATGCATAAATATACCATTGCAAAGAGCTTACCAAAATACCAGCTATTTGGTTAATGAACAAAACGCTCACACATAAATGTGCACACACACCTGCACACACTTTTCTATGTTGATAATTTGTTGGAGTACATGCAAACTATTAAAATAAAATAAAACGAAGAATCTCATTCTACCATTCATCCACATGTAGTACATTGTTTCAAACACTTCCCTTAATATACCGTACCTTATCTGTTTTTATTTCATCTATGAAATGTTATCTAAAATGATCTTTTTATTTAGTTTAAAGGTAACTTAATTTCTACTCTGTATAATATAATATATTATCCTTGAATAGATATCATATATGCATCAGGGCAAAAGGAATATAAAGTAAATGTTCAATTCAAGAATTTTTAATATTTCAAAAAATTGATATGCAGAGAAAATTGTGTTTACTTTTTACTTTATTCTGAATGATAATATGTTTCCCGAATGAGTGCATGTGTATCAATTTTCAAGCATGCTATGGTTGAATGCGCATCTTGAGGAAACTATAGCGTTTTGTTTTATTTTGACCTTTTGATATATAGAATGTTGGTGCAATTTGGCATCCTACAGTACACATATTGTTTATAGAGGTCGGAACAACATGACTAGTAACATAAGATTGAACAAATCTTACTCTTTTCCCCCAAATATGTATATTTACTCGTATAAATGTATATTAAATGAGAACAGAAGATTAGTAACAAAATAAAATTAAAAACTTTTAAGATGTCTGTCCAATTCTATTGTTATCATGCAATATGCTGTTTACAGCGTTCTCTACAATACAACTAGCGTCAGATGCGATAACTATTTTTACTCCCTTTTTCCCCAAATTCATGTTACGTACTCATATAAATTGTTATTGTTGAGAACAGAAGGTTAGTAAAAAAAAAAGAAAATTCCAAACTTTCAAGATGTTTGTCAAAGCATAGATGCTGATCCAGTGGCTTGTGTAGCTACACTTTCTTTGCACTGCAAACAGCAGCACTCAATGTTCTGCAGAACTTTATAACTTCAAACCGGCGTAGAATTTTTACTTTCTTATCTTCTTTCATCAAGTGAAAAATTGTGATGTGTTTAAAGTGAATTGCAATTGTTACCATTTTAAATTTTTCCCTAGAGAATTTTGATCTTCCTCATTTTCTTTCATCAAGTGTTTATAGTGAATTGCATAATTTACTGTTTTTAATTTTTCGAGTTCCCCTCTTACACCCTACCCTGTCTTTAAAAAAAAAAAAGGATTCTGTGTAATTGGAATTCTATTTTACCATTGGAAATTATGATTTATTTGAATATATTTATTTCAAAAGTTGAAAAGTTTTCTTAAATTTAAATTATCATATCTGTAATCCCACTGTCCTTTTCATACAATACATTAAAAATGAATAAATTAGACTTCCCCTTTTTATGCTTAATATTTCAAAAGCAACTTTTATATCAGTTAATATTTTTTCTCTCTGTATTTCATGCAAATGATGTCATGGCAATTTTGATAATTATTTAAATTTTCTCTCCTTTAAATCAGAGGATTTTTTCTTCTTCTAAATTTCAAAATCTTGTCACTTTTCAAAACTTTTAAAGATAGATTGCATTAAACGTTTTCAAAAAGCCTTGTGAACTAGATCTGTGTTGCATAATTGAGCTCAATGTAGATGAAAATGTAGAAAATGTTCTTTTTTTTCAGTGATAGTTTAACAAAAAAAGTTGGTGAAGCGAGATGATTATTGCACTCTTCAGTGTTGCAGTTTAGTCGAAGAAAACAAAAACAGTACAGTGTTGCTTTTTGGGCATGAAATATGAGCCACATTAACATTATAAAAGATGTGGGTCCGTGTCTAGTCTAGAAATTGAAGTAGAAAAGATAAATAGTGCTCTTGCTTTTGAGTGTAAAAAAATTGAGGCACCTGAAATGTGTGATATTTCAAAACATTTTGCCTAGAGTTATATGCACAGAACAGTAGTAATTATGTTGATAGAATTTTGAATGATAAGTTGTTGATATTGTGATAGCTGTTAACAGGCTTTCAGTAGTGTTTTAATGCTGCATAGATGTAGTTATAATTTATTTAGTGTCAATGATTTCTAGGAACATTGATTTACATTGTGTTTGATATGTAAATATATATATATATATTTTTTTGTTTTTGTCTCAGACATCCAACTACATGTATGTGTGTCATATTGGAAACTTGGACAAAATCACTTGTTTTGCCAATATTTCAAAACAAACTGCAGTTAAATTTGTCTTACAGTGTCATTTTTATATGTGGTTTTACTTCCTTTATTTTATTTTAATTTACAGTTATTAGTTTAGGTTTAAATTGGACAAATAGAAACAAAGCTCATAAAAAAACTTATTCATATTTTTTTCAAGTGATTATATGTATATTGCATATTTGTGCTACATGTGCATTCATCATTTTCATTTGATTATATTTCTTGAAAAATAGTGTATGTTACAAGCGCTGCAGTATTTTCTTGTTTTATGTAATATAGATTTATGATTAAATTGTCAAGCGTCAGATTTTATTTTATTGATTTTTTAAACATTTTGTTGTTTTTCCAAATGTGTTCAATTCAAATTGAAATTCTGCAGTGCTTGTAATCAAAGAAACACCATTTTCACTGATGTTGTGCATTGCATGATATTTAGTTGCACGTTTTTAATAGCTGCATGTTACAAGTACTCACCAACTCACTCGCATGCACGTCATATCTACATGTATGTTTCTCACCTCAACAATTTGTCTCCCCATACATTTCATGCTCTTCGTCTTCTTCACCTGCTGAAACCCCAAAAAAATCAATCGTGTGTGCCATGTTTTTATGTTCCTGCGTTGCTGTCTCCCCGATTGTGCAACAGACTTTGCCCGTGGTAAGACTGTGTCTTGTGAATGATGATGGTGATGGATTTTATTAATATTTGAGATGAATTTTACTTCCCAATTCTTACTGCTCGCAACATTTTGACGAAAAATAAAAATTAAAGATATCCAACAGGAGGAAGATGGTAATTAGCCTTTGATCAAAAGTTCTAAGTTTTGTAGGATTTTATTTTATAGAAATTATGGGGAATAAACCCTCTTAGTGCCATGGTTGACTCCAAGTCGCAATACTCACATAATTCAGGTCTTTGGATGTGTTCCTTCATCATGCACACAGTTAAAGGGGTAGTTTAGTTTTGGTAGAGAGGGCGCTGCACATCACAATTTTTTTGTGAGGTAATGAAAAACTGAGTGTCGAATTTGAGAGAACATGCAATTTTAATGGCAGAATAAACTTTATTTGGTCAAAATTGACCCAGAAACGGCTGAATTCTCAATAAATATATCTTATCTTACCAAAACTGTACTACCCCTTTAAAGTGTGCTCTGAATTGTATGGGCTCTCTGACAAGTTTCTAAATGAGCAGAACTTCTGTTCTATTGATCGTTGAAAATATTATTTTTAAATGTAAACTTGACTATTAAAACAAACTTGGTCAAGTAGATATTTGTCGCAATTTGATGTGGCACTCAAGAGGGTAAAATGTTCCATGCTAAATTAGAAGAAAAACAAAATTTGACTGGAAGTCGGTGATAGCAGATAACTAAAAATTGTATGCATGCAAATTGACATCATTAATTCCTAATGTTCCTAATTCAAGTTTTAACACATCTTAGGCTCTGAGATACTTTTATGTCCCCAATTGCCCTGGACTTTATGTGTATTAAGCCTATGACTCACACTGATGATTTGAGTCACAATACTCATAGAATCAGATATATTAAAATGCACACAATAGATATGTTTTAAATGAATTGTATACACATTAAGACTTCTTGCCTAGCTGAACTTTGTAGTATGGAAGATGATATATTTATAAAATTATTGTTAATGTAAGCAATGCTGTCCGATAAATTGCCCAGAAGTCTCTGCTTTATAATTGGGTAGCCTTTTGAAAGATATATTTTACCCCTTATATAGGTGTATCCCATTGAATGGTACCCCATTAAGCAGAAATGTGTGGGTTATGTTTTTATATGCAACAAGTGTATGTTATAATCATTTCCTCTCAGAGAAAAAAACAACAATTGAATTGATGGTTTTGATCAACTATACTATTTATGAGGCACTTCACTTCTACTCCTCTCTTTTTTGGAATATGTTTATTTACTGAGCATGCAGAACTCATATTAACTGTTAATATAATGCCTCATCTTTAACTGATAATAAGTTTCTTTTACACCATACTCAAAATAATATTATAATAACTAATCCATAGATTCTTTTGCAACTGATTTATATTCCTTATATATTTATTTAACTTTTTATTTTAAATAATCAACAAAATAATAAAGGCCATTTTTCTAAAAACCATAAGCTAACAAATAAGATATTTCAGAAAGAAATCAGATTTTAGATGCTTGTTTCACTTAGAGAAAACATTTTAAATTTTAATTCTTAACTTGATTCTACTTCTTTGAATGTTGTAGAATCCATTATATTATGGCAAACCTGATCCTGAAATTGGTTCAGCAACCAACTCATACTTGATGTTAGCTTTTAAGTGAACCAGGTATCTGAAGAAATGTACCCCCTTGCTTACGAGAATTCGCATTTCGCATATAAATTATACATGGTACATAGTGAACAGGTTTACACAAGTGAGACTGACATTCATGAGTTTTGTAATATTGCAATGACTACCATGTATATTTTGATTTTACTAATTTATTTTGTCCTGTCGTTTCTCTCCCGTGATATCAGAGCTGCAAGGCGGAGGCTTCAGCGTGGAATCATGCAAGAGTATGGTGGCTCTCACAGATGTATCCTTTTATTGTCAATCCAACGGTTATTATTGGTGTAGCCAGTGAAAACTCTTGTAGAGCGGGTGGGTGGGCATGCATAGAAGGGAAAAGTCAGTAACATAGCCAGGTTCCAACCAGAGGGTAGTCTAGGTTTCTGGACTCCTTTCCCCCATATATCGCACAACTGATAGAGGGCGCGATTCATTGAACGGAACGCCCGGTGAATCTGTTCGGCCTCTTGGCCAAATCGATGATGTTGCGCAGAACTCTTAATTGGTGCTCGGTGCTATAGGGGATAAACCGAGGCGCTATAGGGGGATACGGGGATACAGTTCAGGATCTAAACTAACCAGAGGGGTGGTAGGTTGGGGGGAAATAAAGGTAAATCCTTTCTGCATCTGGTTTGGTCAGTAAGAATCTGAAATTTTTGTGAGATGTAATTTAGGGTAGTCATTATTTCTGTATATTTGGCAAATGGAAATTAGAATTTAGGGGTAAGAAACTCAAATTTGAAGAAATTTAGAATAAAATATATTTTGAAAGGTGGGATTTTTCCTGAATAACAGTTGTTATACAGGATGACCGATCTGGCAAGCTTGGCTTTGAGGAGTTCAGGGAGCTGTGGCAGAGCATCAGTGCCTGGAAGGTAATTATTATTAGCATATTCTGTGGTATGTTTTATTTTTCATTTTCTTCACTTTGTAAAAAAAAAAATATATATATATTCCTTTGCCACAAAGCCGACTGAAGGCATTATCCTTTTTCAGGTTGTCCTTCTGTCAGTACCGTATACGTCCTGATCTCATAATTGTGATCACCACCAACTTGGTAACCTGTATTAATCTTGAGAAGCTTATGACCCGAGTAGAATTTTGGGGTCAAAGGTCACAGGGTTCATATTTGTGAAAATTGCTCATAATAGTGATATCTCAAGAACTGTTTGAGAGATCAAGATCAAACTTCCTTCAAGTTTTTGAAGAACTCATGGACGGAAGGTTTTGGGGTCTCTAAGTCAAAGGTCACACAGTATTATATTATATATGCGAAATAAGATTGGAATGATAAATCAAGAACATTTCAACAGATTTTCTTCAAACTTGGTCCCTTTGAGAGCTAATAGACCGATTAGATTTTGCGGTCATAAGGTCAAACTTGAAAGGTATTATGGTTCAGAAAATGGAGGAAATAGTTGATTTAAATAATCGATGGACTGTCCATGTAATTGCTAGATTTCGGCCTGTTATTGTATGAGGTTGTTGTTACAGAGTATTGAGTTATTTATCACCAGAAGGCTTGGCGGATTTTTGAGAATTTGAAAACACCAAAATCAGAAAATGTTTATATTGCAACTATATCAGGGTGTGCAAATATACCTAATGATTACTAGTGAAACAAGCATACATGCATGCCTACAGTTTGGTGCTGTTGGAATACTATATCTTAAAATGTATTTGTTTGTGTCATATTTTTACTTTTCAGGCAATCTTCAAGAAGTATGATAGTGACAATTCTGGTACATTCAACTCGTACGAGATGAAGGGAGCATTGAAATCACTGGGTATGTATTAAAGGCATATATGCGTGGGTTATTAGACGCGTGGATCCATCTTGCGCACTTTTACGCACGGTACGTAATCCCCATTGGCTCAGTTATAAGTAGCGATCGCAAACTGTCCCGGCTTCCGAATACCCGAGTAAAAAATGCATACAAAATAGTCGCGTTCGGAATGTTTGTACTTGTCGAATGGAGATCCATCAGAGATGTTTACGAGCGAAAATATCACGTAACACGCTTAACCGCAAATACTTCAAAGCGCCGCTGTTTGATGTCTTAGGTGATAGCGTGAGAAATTCTTGCTGCATGCAATTTCATAAGAAGGCCCGTGTTCAGATATTTCGAAGCACCGCTCTTCGATCGATCCAACACATATCGTGAGTTTACCTCGAGAGATTACGGTGGAGTCAAGTTGGAATTTGCTGACTACCCTTTATAACCCACGCATATATGCCTTTAACAAAACAGGACAACAAAATCTTGCGACATTTTGTGTTTTATAAAAAGGATCTTGTAACTATTTCTTGACATGTTAAAAAACTGACGAAGCATGGGCGTCGATCTGTAATTGATACCTATTCATCAGGGGGGATGATCTATTCATTCGTCCCCCCTCCCTGATGAATAGGTATTACGTAAGGATCGACGCCCATGTGAGGAAGGGTTGATCAAAATGTGTATTTCTTTGATCTGGTATGTCCACTGAGTGATGATCATCTCCCAGTCAATCGTAAATATCTTGAGTAATTTTTTAATTTTTTTATCATTATCTCTACAACGAAACGAAAGAGAAATCATGGAAAACTGAAACCTGTTTTATGTTTCTATTGGTAATACAAATACTAGTAGGTATGAGAGAACAGCTAAAGTTTTGTGGATTTTGACAATGCGCTTCTGACACAGGGACTTTGATTAATGAATGTGAACCCCCCTTTTAATAAAGGGATCTAGTAACTTTGTTGATATACATACATATGCAAACAATTTAAAAGTGTATCTTTCTATGATCTGATATTTCCACTGAATGATGTGTGAAAATTCTGTGTTAAATTAATGTCGTATGAGCAAAAATGCTAAATTATATTTGCTAAATCCTTGCACTTACTTTGTAAACAGATAGTCTTACAAGGAGACTTTCAAATTTGAACTCCTTAAACCTTAAAAGCTTTATAACAAAAGAGAAATTCAGAAAACCAAAACCTGTTCCATGCTTATAATGTTAATACAAATACAACAAGGTACATGTATGTGAGAACTACTAGAGTTCTAAGTAAGTTTTGTGGATTTTGACAATGTTACTAGATCCCTCAAAGATAAATTGAATTTTAATTTTTTAATTTCCCACCAGGTTTCAAGCTGAGCAACTCTACCTTCAGCGCCTTGGTACTCCGCTATGCAGACAAGTCGGGCACCGGCACCATCACATTTGACAACTTCATCGCAGCAGCCATCAAGCTCAAGTTTATGTTCAGTAAGTCTTAAGAATAGGTTTCATACTCTTCTTTTATTTTTTGTTTACTTCATCAAGCTCAAGTTTATGTTCAGTAAGTCTAAAGAATAGGTTTCGTACTCTTCCTTTATTTTTTGTTTACTTCATCAAGCTCAAGTTTATGTTCAGTAAGTCTAAAGAATAGGTTTCATACTCTTCTTTTATTTTGTGTTTACTTCATTCTTGTTTTATAGTACCTCTGTGAACTAAGTTTCTGTGAATATTATGTACAAAAGAAAATGGGGCACTGTCACCTTTGACAATTTCATTGCCACAGCCATCCAGCTCAAGTTTATGTTTAGTTAGTCTAAAGCCCGGCGCAGACAGAGCCGACTCGACCCGATCCGACTGGTTTTTAGCCTGATTAACTCAGTATGAGCTGCCTCAGGACTCCTGTTTTTCCAGTCAAGTGCCAGTCGGAGGTCATTCGAGGCCGATTCAACATGTTGGATCGGCTCCGACTGAGCAAAACTGACTCTAGCCTGACTGAAAACCAGTCGGGACGAGTCGGCTCTGTCTGCGGCGGGCTTAAGGATAAGTTTCATACTCTCATTTATTTGTATGCCTTCTCCAACTATAAAATGGCCAGAGGCATTGTTTTCAGGTTGTCTGATTGCCTATCGCACCCAAATCTCAGTTATTTCTTCATGCATTATTAGGAACGTTTTAGGTTATTTTGAGTGATATTTGTTCTAAAACTGGCAGAAACACACGAGTGTGCCGATCGATGTGTTGAACACCTAATAGTACATGTATTGAGGAGATGAGACATACGGGGCCACTATGTGCAACTTCAACCTCCTACAAAGTGACATAATAATCAACAAGTTGATTGCGGTCGCTACCAAGGAAGAAGAAGAATCCAAGCTCCAAATCATGCACTATTTGTATAGCTACTACACACATAATAAACATTTGATAATAAATACAAATGTTAAAACTGTTGTTTTGTTTCCCCCTCCAGCCAACTTTGCAAAGAAGAACCGTGGCGGACAGGCCTCCTTCAAGATGGACGAGGTACGTATGTAGTTAATTGTAGTTGATGACCGCGATACAGTCAAACCTGTGTTAGTGGCCACCTGTCTATATGAGTCTATACTAGTCTACATCAGCCAACCTGCCTATAGTGGCCACCAAAAGTGATCCCCTGCAAAGAAAATGTTGTAGAACCTGTCTATAGAGGTCACCTGTCTACAGTGGCCACGTTTCTTGTTTCCCTTGGGTGGTCACTGCACACAGGTTTGACTTTAGTGTGAAAAAAACAACATCCAATCGGGTAGTTTCCATATTTACATGCCATACACACACTTTCCTGGTTGTTTTGTGATAGCATGTCTACACAGTTGCATGCCAGCCATGCATGGTCTATGCAATGTCTTTGACACACAACAGTATGATAATGTCAGTATGAGTGGGGTAGTAGGGAGAAAAGAAGGCCAGATTAAGATCATAATATAGTGTAGTACCTGAATTTATGTGTAATATTTGTTTGTTTACCGTAAATCTCTGTGTATAGAATGCACCTGTGTACAAGACTCATCCATCCCACTTTTTGGCCCCCCAAAAATTTAACTTTTTTTGTTGGTACTTATAATAATTTGTTGTATGTCTTGTTCATTTTATTTTCAGTTCCTGACAATGAACCTGTACTCATAAGATGTTTGGAGCTGAATGGCAGAGACAAGGATATCTCAATGAGGGGTCTCGAAATCAGGGTCACCAAGTCCACACCTTAGAGGAATGTAGTCTACTGCCCTCTTGAGACAAGATCTCTGTAGTTTGCATCATGATAATAAATTGTGTTATATACCGTGTTGAAATGTAATTCACAGGTGTAGGCAGTGGTTATCGATTTGCCAGCAAATAATTCATATTTACTATTGTATGGATATTCTAAATTTAAATAGAAATATATAATTGAGATATTTAGTAGAGGTTCAGTGATGGACGCAATTATTATAGCAGAGATTTTGTACTTTGTAGTTTTTACATATTGTCAGGGAATTCATGTGAATTACGAGAATACATCTTGGATTCTCTAGTTACTATATCAAACAATTTTTCTTCAAAATTGATCTTTATACACATTTTCTTCAAATTGTTTTGTAGAATTATCAACAAAATCTGCATTTGTTTATGTTGCAAAGATAAAAGAAATGGAAATATTTTGTTTCCATAATTATAATTACATATAGGTATATATATTTTTTGCAATTTTTACTTTGTCTTATCTTAATAGAAATATGAGATAGGTATAAACATGTTCACCTTCGGTCCTGCTTTTATTGCATAGAATACCCAAGGACTTCAGACAAAAATCATATTGAAAAACTATGCAAAAAGCAACTTTTGGGGGGTAGGTTTGAATTGATGTAGGAAACTTTGTCAAGAGCATTTAGCAGTTTATGTATTCAGCATCATAGTTCCAATGATGTAATTAACCATGCTTTTTGTGATTTGCTTTTATAACCGTTGCTCGTTTTCAGTCTTGTTTTCCAAGTTTTTATTTTGTTTTTCTTCTGCTTTTTCAATTTGTTTGAATAATATATACAAATCATTTGCTTCTTTCAACAGTAAAATTGCTACAATACAATTATAAGGGTGAATCGAATGATGAAAAACTGTAGATATTTTCTGATTCCGGTATATTCATTTCAGGAAACCAAGGAGTGAATGTATTTCATGAATTGGTATGGTATACACTGTGGCCATAACATTTTCAGTACTTCCGCACTGCCACTGCCTTATAACACCGCCGAGTTATTAATAACTCGTTAAAAAAACGCAATGCCATTATGTGCTGTGCACAAACATTGGTTCAAAACATTACTTCATAGTTTCATAATTAAAATATATATAGATATAGAATATAAGGGGGAAAATCATAAATGGAAATGAAAGGCATTAGAATTAACTTCCTTAATCTGATATTACTATTAAAGGTGGTGCTAAATAAAAACATCTCACCGGTACACAACTGGTAATCGCTTCCACATTTCAAGTACATTTCATTTTAATTTGTATATAATGGAGAATGAAAGTGGATTTGTTTTCCCCCCATTTTGTTTTCATTTCATTTTTCGAGAACACCTTTTTCAGCCGGACAGTCTGCGAGTGAGAAACGGGTCGAGCAGGCAAAACATGGAGTCTTATTAAGATATGATACATTGTGGAAATGTTGTGAAGCTAGTTGTTAGAATGAGGTCAATTATGGATAATGGAGCAAACTTTTTACAGTAGATAATTGGTACAGAATTATAAATGTAGTGATTTAGCAAGTGTGTATTTCTCCTTTTTTCAATGTAATCATGCCTTTGATCATATTCGGAAATGTCTGAACAATCTTCATTAAAAAAAAAAAAACTTGTTTCTTTTTCATATGTATCAATCTGTAATGTATATGTATATGAATGGTAGTGTATTCACTTAAAATCAAATCATGACAAGTAATTTCACATCAATGTCTTCAAGGAAAGAAATACTATTTCAAGCAATACTCTCAAATGGTGGGTAATAAATCATGTTTGTGCATTTAATCTTGATTCATCTCCACCTTTAAGCTTGGAATAAGCTTTTGTTTTCATATAAATATTAATTGTGATGAATTTTCTTGGGAAAAATGCAAAAGAATATTTGAAATGTATATTAAACAGGAGGTAAGACAGGAGTTTAGAATGTTAGTTGCCGTAATAACTTTTGTTAAATGCTTACTCTGGGTTGCATGTGGTACAGTGAGGGTATCAAATAAAATCTACACAATAATACTGGAAAACTTTGTCAGCTGTTTGTGTGTGTGTGTGTTGTTTTTTCTTGCTAGAGTGAACATTGTAATGTATGTTTATACACTTGTGTACAACATCCAGTGCCTGTACACCAATAACTATGATTTAGATACAGCACTTTGTGCAGAAATTGATGAATAGTTGGTATAATTTGTAGTTTTGTGATCCGATATGTTCTCTGAGTTTCACGTTAAATGGATTTTATATGGCCGAGTAATGAGCGAAAGAAAATGCAAAGTGATATTTGCTAACTCATTGCACCGACTTTGTACATAGTAATGACTATCCAGTGGATAGGTAACAATCCAAACACTTTGGGGTAATGGATGTTGTGTTTAATGAACTAAAATTGCTGGACACTTGGTGGGTACAATGGTACATACTAAGCTAAGGAAGTTTCCTCGTATACTTGTAGTATGCATGTGATGGGTGTGTGTTTGGTTGAAAATCGAATTAAGTCATCCTGATTAATAAAAATAAGTCGCTGTACACAATTATTTCTGCAAAAACATGTTTTTAATTTAACAATACTTTAATACATGTATTTTTTAATAGCATTTACAGTACACATAGTTATGTTGCACTTGACCTGTACATTCTGTATATTCAGACCCTTATGAGTATATCCAAAAAGCTGTTTTTGGTAATTTTGCTTATAATATCCATTCAGGCTTTTGCAAATCATGTCAAATTACCGTATACAATTTTGGATCAAATGAGAAGAAGAAAAAAATTCAATATGAGAACAGTTTCATTTCATGAATAATTCATACTTTAATAAGGATTTTCAGGGAAGACTTTGAATCAATTTGTTCAACTTTGCAAAATCCTGAATCTGGCTTTAAGTTAATCTCTCAAAAAAGTTAATTTGATACTACCAAATGCTATAATATAGGTCTGTATCAAAATCAATAGAGGGCCATATTACCATGGCCCACACCTGGCATGCACATATACACAAGGTAAATAGTCATAGCTAGGCATAGGCCATCTCTGGGCGTATGGACCTACTTGTACAAAACATAAAGAAGGGGGTGTTCACAAAGATTCTAAATAAAAATTGAACTGAAAATATAAGTTGGGAGTTAAAATTATGGAAAGCTGTTAGTTGCAATGTAAAATTGATATTTAAAACACAACATAAAATTAGTTAACAAATCATCAATAGTTTCTAGTATGAAGGAGATTTCAATTTCTTGATGTATAATTTCTCATTAAAAGCCTAAAATATTTGCACTTTTCGCTTATGAATGTGTTTAATTCCAAGGCTACACATGGCCTGCCAACATTTTAAGTCAAACTTAGAATTTAAGTTCAACTTAGAATCTTTGTGAAACTCCCTGTAAAAGGATTGTATTCCAAGGCTCACATTCAGACACAAGGGCATTGTTCTTTTGGGGGCCACAAGCCATTTTATGGAAGGTTTGATTAAGTTTCACAGCCACCCCCCCCCCCCCCCCCCCCCAAAAAAAAAACACAATAAAACAATAAATAAAAATATAAATAAAAATAATACAATAAATAAATAAATACAAATTAATTAATAAATAAATAACATGCATAAGAAAAACAAATTACAGAAATATCTGTTACAAAGTATATCAAATCTGTATAAAAAAATACATACAAATGTTGGAATTACCCTGAGATGCTGAAAGGTGATAACTTTATTCAAACTAAATCTTATTCAGACTAAATCTCTTGCAAATATGAGATCTGACAATGAAGATTGAGACTGGATTCAAATTTATTAATGATACTCCATCTTGCTCTAGTGAACACCTCTCTATAAAGACTACTATTCCCTTTCCCCCTAGAAAGTGGTTTACATGTACATGAACCTGTCCATTATGACCACCTGAATAGCTGGACATAGGTGGTCATTATAGGTGGTCAATATAGGTGGTCATTATGGACATGATGTACTGTACTTTTTTGGGGGGAGCACCAAAAACGAATTGTAATTTCTAAATATATTACTCATATGTTGCAACTATCATTCTCTAGGAGTTGTTTTAAGGGACTTAGTAACATTGTCCAAATCCTCAAAATAAATTTTTCATTCTAGCGGTTCCCTCATACCTTGTTGTATTCGTATTAACAATACAATCACGGGACAGGTTTCGGTTTTTCAAATTTCCCTTTTGTTACAAAGATATGTACGATCGAAGTATTCAGATAAGAAAAACTCCGGGCGAGTTTTTTTTCTGTGTACAAAGTGAGTGCAGTGAGTTATTGAATATCACTTTGCATTTTTGATCATTACTTGGCCATGCAATGTCCATTTGACTTGAAATTTTCACACAATACCCTGTGGACATATGAGATAACAATAATATACATTGCATCAACCATTCATCACTTTTTGCACATGTCAACAAAGTTACTAGATCCCTTTAAAAAGGTTCTAACAACTATGTTGATCATTTGCTAAAACTGACGAATGTTTGATAAAACATAATTATTTCTGTGTTCTGATATGTCCACTGAGTGAAGTGTGAACATCCCATGTAATAAGAATGGTATATGGCAGAAGAATGAGAACATTAGAAAAACAAAACTGGTTTCATACTTATTTTAGTAAGAGGAAATCCTGGCATCAAAGGAACACTTGAGATGCAACAGTTTAAGTCAATTTAGACAAAGTTTACAGAAATAATTTTAAGATGAGAGTACCATCACTCAGAATTTAATTTTTTTAAATACCAGTGTTCACTTTTTTCCCCAAATGTAAAACAATACTTTCAATTTACATCAAATTCAAACAAAACAAGTGATATTTTCTTGCTTCAATAGGAGATCATGGCAATGACTTCTCTTCCTGTGCCCATATTCATAAAACTACAGAATTCTGACTATGATTATCCGAGCAAGCACTCATTGCCTACTAAGTTAACCCTAGATGGCAACTAAAAAAATATCTTGTTACATACTTACTTTGCCCAACATTTGAATACTGACTTTAGAATAGAACTAAGATAGTAAAGTTGTTATGAATATTGGCCCCTCTGCATCAATGTGCCCAAATTATTAGCCTCCACCAACTTGTTGGGTCTTAGAAGCCATCACTGGCAGCTCAACGTTGATGAAAACAAAACCCTGTAATCTTTTTAAAGTCTGTACATGCCTCTGCTATGTAAGTCTGCCTCTGCTAAAATTTACCATTATAGGTTCAATAGCAAGGGCCAACTTGTCAAACTCAGTATTCCATAAACTCTCTTATTAAAGGTAGAAATTCTTCATTCCACGCACGACATCCATGGTACTGAACTGAAAGGGCTTTTTGAGGCCTTTACAAGCATCCTCCAACTTGTCAAGTCTTGGAAGCCACCTTCTGCAGCTCAAAGTTAAGGACAAAGTCTGCGCAATATATTCATGGTTTTGATAGGGCTTATTGAGACCTTGATTGGGATCAGCCAAGTATGGGAGCCACTCTCTGCAGCATCATAATCTGATTAAATTTGTACGTGCCTCTGCAGCTAAAAAGCTACCGATCGAACATAGTTTCAAGACGTGCCATCATTCAACGGCAAGGGCCAACTTGTCAAACTGTCAGTATTCCATAAACTCTTATTGCAGGTGAACATACTGCAATCCGCACATGATATCCATGGAAGTGAACAGGCTTTTTGAGGCCTTATACTGCATTCCACACACGATATCCATGGAACTGAACAGGCTTTTTTAGGCCTTATACTGCATTCCACGCACGATATCCATGGTACTGAAAGGGCTTTTTGAGGCCTTATACTGTATTCCACACACGATATCCATGGTACTGAAGGGGCTTCTTTAGGCCTTTACAAGCATCCACCAACTTGTCAAGTCTTGGAAGCCACCCTCTGCAGCTCAAAGTTGATGACAAAGTCTGCGTGAGCTTCAACTATCTTCCTCATTTCATCGTACAGACCCTTGGATGTCTTCAGATCCTAAGAGTAGGGAAATCAATCAATAAAACATGAATGATATTTAACAAATAATTAAGTTAAGATGAATCAATATTAATGTCTAGGGAATAGGGTTGAAAGTTGATGACAAAGTCTGTGTGTGCCTCTGCCTCATTCAGATCTTAGGAGTCATGAATCATAACACTCAAACATGAAGGATATCCACAGATAAGTAAGATAAATACATAGATCAGTAAATAATAAATCTAAGGGATAAATCTCTGAAGCTCAAAGTTGATGACAAAGTCTGTGTGTGCCTCGTCCTCATTTAGATCATAGGAGTCAGGAATCAAACACTCAAACATGAATGATATCCACAGATAAGTAAGATGAATAAATAGATCAGTAAATAAAGAATCTAAGGGATAAATCTCTGGAGTTCAAAGTCGATGACAAAGTCTGCGTGCGCCTCTGCTATCTTCCTCATTTCATCGTACAGACCCTTGGATGTCTTCAGATCCTGAGAGTAGGGAATCAATCAATAAAACATGAATGATATTTAACAAATAATTAAGTTAAGATGAATCGATATTAATGTCTAGGGAATAGGGTTGAAAGTTGATGACAAAGTCTGTGTGTGCCTCGTCCTCATTCAGATCTTAGGAGTCAGGAAGCAAACACTCAAACATGAATGATATCAACAGTTAAGTAAGATAAATACATAGATCAGTAAATAATGAAGTCTGTAAGATAAGAACATAGATAAGTAAATAATGAAGTCTGTAAGATAAGAACATAGATAAGTAAATAATGAAGTCTGTAAGATAAGAACATAGATCAGTAAATAATGAAGACTAAGGGATAAATCTCTAAAGCTCAAAATTGATGACAAAGTCTGCATGCTCCTCTGTAACTTTCTTATCTCATCATACAGACCGTTGGATGTCTTCAGATCCTAGGAGTGGGGAATCAATCAATCAAATGTGTATGACACAAAACAAGTATTAAATAAACAAATTATTAATATTAAAGTCTAGGGGATAAATCTCTGGAGCTCAAAGTTGATGACAAAGTCTGTGTGCGCCTCTGCTATCGTTCTCACCTCATCGTACAGAGCCTTGGATGTCTTCAGATCATAAGAATTATGTTGTACAACACACTGGTTGTAGCAGACATGTTTGGAATATATACCCCTCCCCTTCCTTTCACATTTTCTGTTAAATCAGTATGAGCTACACAAATTCAGTATATTATAAGGAATAGACTATTGCCTGACAGTACCCTTAAACAAAATAAATCTGGTTTCAAATGACATACCTTGACAAACATCTTGGATTGCATGTAGAGTCGTGTGACACATTGCTTGTAGCAGGCATGTTTGGAGTCTATGCCCTTCTCCTTCAGAGTTTCATCAACAATGGACCTCAGTTTCTGCAAGAAATCAAGGGAGAAGAGAACACGATGCTACATTATTGGATTTTTCTAAATCAGGGCTAAAAATTAGCACAAGTCCACTGGCCTGGAGTCATTACAAATTAGCCTCGTCAACCATATTTCATTGATCCTCAATTCGACTGGCCTGTATGGGGCAACCAAATGATTTTATTTAATAGATTCTGGTTTCTGGCCACTATAATGTGAAAAATCTTGTTTTTACTTACCCAACTTGGGCACAAGGCAAGAAAATTAGTTTCTAGCATCGTCTAAATGCTCTTTTACAAAAGCAAATATGAAAGGTTTGAATGTATTTATTTCATAAGCTACTCCTCTCACCCTCTTGTGCTTCTCTGATCTTGATTCAGAAGAGGCAGAGCTTGGATTCCGTGGCCTGGTGCCGTCGGCCTTCTCACTGGTACTCCTTTCTGCCCCTGATGATGTTGAAGGCACGGCTGGTGCAGTGAAATCGGATGAAGGACATTCGGTAGATGAAGAATTGGCAGACGTGGACTGCAGGTCTCTGGCAAGTTTCCTGGCTGAACGGCGGGGGGTTGGCATCTCACTTGGAGGCTGTGACTTCTTTGGCGTTGACTGTTTTAACCTAGAAAATGATGAACAATCAGACCAAAGATGATTAGATTTCAGACTACAACATACATAAATAAGACATATAATACAAATCAAAAGATCATTTATGTATTTAATACAAGAGTACCTTCAGATCAAGCACATAGCAAGAAATATTTAACTTTCATAATTGTAGACATTTTTCCTAAATCACATACTTACTCATTTGTGCTTAAGAAAACCTGCTGTACAAAAATTGATTTGAAAAATGCAAACAAAATAACAGATTTACATGGCTGAAAATTGATGAAACCTGAATTGGGAATATTTCTGAATTTTGAATTCATCAGTGAAACAAATTTACAGCTGGGAAGTAATCTACTATATCTACTATACTAAAGTAGCCGATCACGTATGTCTGTCTGTCTGTCTGTCCATCTATGCATTTCGTAGTGCATTGAGGCACCAACATCAAACTTTGGGTAGTGATTGGTGATGACCCATAGAGGTTTGTGGTCTGGGTCAGGTCAGGGTCAGTTTGACCAGTGGTCAGTTATGAATCAGCCAATATTCCACGTTCATTTGCCATGCAGTCGCGTCGAGCGCTGATCACATGCTTGCGACGGAAGTACCGTGAAAAGTGTGTTGCTGAAATGACCTTTCATTATGTAGTCTTTGTTCAGCCTGGAATCGATACGTTGTAAATTACTTACACACATTATCGTATGCCTGTCAAATCGGAAATAACACGTGTGCCGCTGTGTGCGCCTGAATTAAGACTATCGTAATTTGCTTGCGAATTGTTGGCTTCCGACCAAAACAAGATCGTATGTGATACGGGATGGACGTGTACAGTACAATAGACGGATGTGCGAACATTCCCATTTTAAAAACTGGGATATCTAGGGCCAACATGACGCGATATTTTGACCGGGGAATCCTGAACGATCTGCAAAGTTAGGTGAGAAAATCAATCACATCTGGTGAGTACAACAGTATAATTTTTTTTTTTGGAATAAGGAAGGAAATGACTGATTGACGGGAGTGTTTCTGTCCCGATTCTGCCTATACCCAGTCACATGTACCGTGTACACCAAGTCTCACGAGTGTATTAGTCTGTAGACCGCCTCCGTCGGCGTCGGGCCGGGAATGATGCACCAATTCCAAGCGCCGTTCGGTCCCATAATCCTATATTTCGTGTATGAATTCTGGATTGTATTCGACGTGATGTTTAATACATTTATATAAAATACTTGCTTATATTTGTTGGATTTCATGCGTATCAGATGTCGAGAAATATTGTTTTCTTTGTATAAACCAAGTTTTAAAATGATTCTTAACCACTTTTAAATTGGTTTTTATATACCATAAAGCGGGTCCTACTAATCGCCAAGGATCAGTACTAGGCACTGCGAAGCACTGCGAAGCACTGCTAAGCACACTACGAAGCACTACGATACCCTTACGAAGCACCGCGAAGAGCATGTCATCGCAGTACTACGAGGCACTACGAAGACGAAGATTGCACTGCGAAGAGCGCCCTGTACTAAAAACTACGTTTAATGCGCGCACGTAGAGGTAGACTATGGTAGCTGCCAGACTTTCCCTTTCGTTAAAATGATATTTACGATTGAAGTGTTCAGATGTTGAATTATCCAATTGATCGTCGAAACAGTGTACAAGTGCAAGGAGTTGGTGAACATCACTTTGCATTTTTGCTCATCTACTTCTACATGCGCTCCAAATGCTATCTTTTTGCTCTTCGTAGTGCTTAGTAGTGATTCACGGTGTTCGCGGTGATTAGTAGGACCGCCATAAAGCTACAAGCCAGTGTCACAGAATGCGCGTAGGCATTCTAGCCGAAGCACCAAACAGCACTTAGATTTCACCACCGACGTAGGGGGCCCAATATCTGCACAGCGTCCATACGACAATTCAGCCTGCTGCTTTTCGTGACGTTTTAAAGAGTTATAAAACATATTTAATAAAGTAAACGACTGTTCTAATAGTATACACATACACATTTACAGAAATGAATGCTAGAATTACGGACAAAAACACGAAATGAAAGACAGATTCTGTCAAATCGGTTTTAAAAGACTATTGTAAAAAATGATCCCATAGTGCAGTACCTCTGCAAATTAAATACGGTTATGCTTGAATCTACCCAAATATGTGTTTATAATTGTTCACCCAACTAGATTGAAAAATGAGCTACCACACCACCGTGATAGTGTGCATATGTCTATCACATTGGCCAGATATCGTTTGACGGGACCCTAATGCGTCGGGGCCCCGTCCAACGACGGGTTGTGGGACGGGATTGAGTCGCCCGTGTTTATTTTGTCTTATACTATTTAAATTATGACTCTGGGAATAGTAAAGATTTAAAGTATCGTTATGTCATCATCGCCTCTCTCTCACAAAAACCCGCGGATTTCCGCGGGTACAACTAGTATCTACTATACTAAAGTAGCCGATCATGTCTGTCTGTCTGTCCATCTATGCATTTCGTAGTGCATTGAGGCACCAACATCAAACTTTGGGTAGTGATTGGTGATGACCCATAGAGGTTTGTGGTCTGGGTCAGGTCGGGGTCAGTTTGACCAGTGGTCAGTTATGAATCGGCCAATATTCCACGTTCATTTGCCATGCAGTCGCGTCGAGCGCTGATCATCGCACATGCTTGCGACGGAAGTACCGTGAAAAGTGTGTTGCTGAAATGACCTTTCATTATGTAGTCTTTGTTCAGCCTGGAATCGATACGTTGTAAATTACTTACACACATTATCGTATGCCTGTCAAATCGGAAATAACACGTGTGCCGCTGTGTGCGCCTGAATTAAGACTATCGTAATTTGCTTGCGAATTGTTGGCTTCCAACCAAAACAAGATCGTATGTTGTGTATGTAAAGTGATACGGGATGGACGTGTACAGTACAGTACAATAGACGGATGTATATGTGCGAACATTCCCATTTTAAAAACTGGGATATCTAGGGCCAACATGACGCGATATTTTGACCGGGGAATCCTGAACGATCTGCAAAGTTAGGTGAGAAAATCAATCACATCTGGTGAGTACAACAGTATAATTTTTTTTTTTGGAATAAGGAAGAAAATGACTGATTGACGGGAGTGTTTCTGTCCCAATTCTGCCTATACCCAGTCTCACAAGTGTATTAGAGTCTGTAGACCACCTCCATCGGCATCGGGCCGGGAATGATGCACCAATTCCAAGCGCCGTTCGGTTCCATAATCCTATATTTCGTGTATGAATTCTGGATTGTATTCGACGTGATGTTTAATACATTTATTTAAAATACTTGCTTATATTTGTTGGATTTCATGCGTATCAGATGTCGAGAAATATTGTTTTCTTTGTATAAACCAAGTTTTAAAATGATTCTTAACCACTTTTAAATTGGTTTTTATATACCATAAAGCGGGTCCTACTAATCGCCAAGGATCAGTACTAGGCACTGCGAAGCACTGCGAAGCACTGCGAAGCACTGCTAAGCACACTACGAAGCACTACGATACCCTTACGAAGCACCGCGAAGAGCATGTCTTCGCAGTACTACGAGGCACTACGAAGACGAAGATTGCACTGCGAAGAGCGCCCTGTACTAAAAACTACGTTTAATGCGCGCACGTAGAGGTAGACTATGGTAGCTGCCAGACTTTCCCTTTCGTTAAAATGATATTTACGATTGAAGTGTTCAGATGTTGAATTATCCAATTGATCGTCGAAACAGTGTACAAGTGCAAGGAGTTGGTGAACATCACTTTGCATTTTTGCTCATCTACTTCTACATGCGCTCCAAATGCTATCTTTTTGCTCTTCGTAGTGCTTAGTAGTGCTTAGTAGTGATTTCGTAGTGCTTCGTAGTGATTCACGGTGTTCGCGGTGATTAGTAGGACCGCCATAAAGCTACAAGCCAGTGTCACAGAATGCGCGTAGGCATTCTAGCCGAAGCACCAAACAGCACTTAGATTTCACCGCCGACGTAGGGGGCCCAATATCTGCACAGCGTCCATACGACAATTCAGCCTGCTGCTTTTCGTGACGTTTTAAAGAGTTATAAAACATATTTAATAAAGTAAACGACTGTTCTCTTAATTTTTTGTGGAATGTACAAGTCACTAAAATCACTTCCAATAGTATA
The DNA here is from genome assembly GCA_037951105.1 of Echinarachnius parma. Classification (NCBI taxonomy): domain Eukaryota; kingdom Metazoa; phylum Echinodermata; class Echinoidea; order Clypeasteroida; family Echinarachniidae; genus Echinarachnius; species Echinarachnius parma. The sequence continues at coordinate 178,634 of JBAMJV010002536.1, forward strand.
CACATACACATTTACAGAAATGAATGCTAGAATTACGGACAGAAACACGAAATGAAAGACAGATTCTGTCAAATCGGTTTTAAAAGACTATTGTAAAAAATGATCCCATAGTGCAGTACCTCTGCAAATTAAATACGGTTATGCTTGAATCTACCCAAATATGTGTTTATAATTGTTCACCCAACTAGATTGAAAAATGAGCTACCACACCACCGTGATAGTGTGCATATGTCTATCACATTGGCCAGATATCGTTTGACGGGACCCTAATGCGTCGGGGCCCCGTCCAACGACGGGTTGTGGGACGGGATTGAGTCGCCCGTGTTTATTTTGTCTTATACTATTTAAATTATGACTCTGGGAATAGTAAAGATTTAAAGTATCGTTATGTCATCATCGCCTCTCTCTCACAAAAACCCGCGGATTTCCGCGGGTACAACTAGTAAACTAAATGAATACAATGTACATACCTCTTAGGTGTAAGCTCTCCAGAGGTTGAACTTCTGGGTCGTTTTCTGCGTGACCTTGGTGTTGTGACAGTACGGGGCGTTGAACCTCTGACCCTCTTTGGCGTTGTTGAACCTCTAGCCCTCTTAGGTGTGGTTGAACCTCTGGCTTTCTTTGGTGTTGTTGTTCTTGATGATAGACCTCGTTTTCTTGGGGTCATGTGCCTGATGGATGTGGATGAATTCTTCTTTGCCGAGGCAGACAACTTCCTCATTTTGGCCTGACAAAATAAAATTGTGTACCATAATTTGTATTTGTTTGTTCCTTACTAGATTTTGCAATCCCCATGATAGAAGTAATACAAGGCCCACAATAGCCCCATGATAGAAGTAATACAAGGTCTCTTGACGACGAACAGTCAACCTGTTTGAAACGTCGAGCCCCTCCTACCACCCACCCTCTCCTTACAATAACTATTCCGGCGCTGTAGCTCTTATTAGAACTACAAGCTCAAGAAAGAATCCCGAAAATCCTTTCCAGGACTACCACAGTCCTTATTAAGACTATCCTAGAAAGAATACCAACAGTCCCTCTCAGGACTCTCCAATCCTTCTCTCTCACATGGTGCAACTGCAAACCAAAAGTATTAAAGGGATGCCTGTATTAAAAAAGTGTCTAACTTCCTCGTTTCTCTTCTACCGTGTTGTTTAGCTTATGGTAAGAGAAGAATAAAATAGGGTTAGATTTTTTCAAATGCCCCTTTAGTATGACGATATCTATCATTCAGCTCAAGAGCGTTAATGAACGGTCATAAACCTCATAAACGTCATACAGTAATTTGTTGTAAAAGCTGACGCATATTTTCGCCTTTTTAACCAGGAAAGCAGTGTTCTTTTTCAATGAAACTTTCACACATCATTCGGACATATCTTACAATATCTGACACTTTACAGGTGCACCTTTAAGGCCCACCTGGTTCCCGTAGACAATGGTCTAAATCTTTTTCCTCCTAGATTCTACCATTCCAATAGTGATAATTATCCTTTTTGGCATTTTCAAAAATACTTTTTACCTTGATGCATATGTTTAAAATATTTTGTCTCACATGTATGTATCAAAGTATCAATGTATTTTAGGTCCTGATGGCTAGGGTCCGTTGGGTCAGGGTTGGTTGTAGGTGGCCAGTCAAAGTACAGGACAAGACTCATGCAACATTGATTTTATCTTTCTACCTAGATTTCATCCATTTATCTTGTTTTGCCGGATAGAACTAATTCTTACCTTGTGTTGGCCGTTGGGTGACGTTGATAGCTTTCTCTTGGTCCTGATGGCTAGGGTCCGTTGGGTCAGGGTTGGTTGGTGGTGGGCGGTGAACGTACAGGACATTTCCCGACGCACACAGCGCTTCTGTAGACGCATCATGCGCTGGTCTAAATTATTTGAGTCGGGAGTCTCGTGGCAGTAACTATTCATGAATAAAGACAAATGAGTAACAATTAAACCATGGTTTACACAAACCTCCTTTGTGAATCAGTTGTAAAAAAATAGACATTAACTGCCACACAACAGATGTATCTACAGTCAAACCTGTCTTAGTGGCCACCTGTCTATAGCAGCCAACCTGCCTATAGTGGCCACCAAAAGTGTAGAAGTTGTAGAACCTGTCCATAGAGGTCACCTGTCTACAGTGGCCACTTTTCTTGTTTCCCTTGGGTGGTCACTATACATGGGTTTGACGGTATATCATTGTCTTTATTGTTGGAAAATCTTGTATGCTTTATTTTTGTTTTCATCACCATGGCACATATTCTAAATGATTCACTTGTTACTGCTTTGATTGATGGACAATTTATATGATTTATTTCTTTATTTATTTTTTTGAATTTCCAAATTTAAAGCAAATGTTAAAGGGGACCACCAGGCAAAGAACAACACATAATTATATGTTTTATACTGTTGAGTAATATGAAATAGATGCCCAACATTTTGCAAAGGGTTGTGTAATTCATAAGCAATGCAATTAATTACCACCACTTACGGCACCATTATGACTTTATGGTTCCGTACGCCCAAAACGTTTGCGAGTGCGCCAATTCTATGCACGTGTACGTTTGGAGACAATAGAATCATGGGACATGCGTTCGTCCTAGACCAAAGGTAGTCTTCGGTATGCAGACCCATGAACACATGTTGTTATACGGTTACATGTTTTTTTTGCAATTATATATCTTTTCTGGAAACATATTTTTCTGAACTTTTTGGTGGAATGGACTACTGTATTAAGATGTTACTCTTTTTTAATAAGAATATTATTATTGGGTGGTGGTACCCTTTAAACCATGGACTACATCTATGGAGTGCTGCTCGTAGAAAAGTAAAACAATTTATAATTTCTAATGATATGACTGTTAGGGCTTGCTAACCAGCAAATTTCACCATCTGAGATGACAAACATTTATTTGGTGCCTTTTAGTAAATGTGTAGCATCAACATCGTAAACAGGTAATGAATGCACATTCTTTCTCCATCAGTTTACAAATAGATGTAGACCATGGTTTAAACCATGGTTTACACAAACCTCCTTTGTGAATTCCACCCATAAAGGGGATGGGTAAATTACCTGATGCCATGATACTTGAGCTTGAGGGACGTCTGGAAATCCTTGTCCTTTAACTCGTCAACGGAAGGCCTGCCATTGGTCACTGCTCCTCTGGTCCGAGGGCTACTTCTGACCAATGCATGCTGGCCAAGTACCAGGTCATCGCGTTTAGGCTGACCGTTAGGCTGGAAGTGACTGAGGAACTCCTTGGCACTCAAAGTAATGGCTGCAATAATATGGACCAGAGACAATTTTGATAGTAAAGTTTGAGGTGCAAACAATTTGGAAAATTAATAAATCATTCAGGAATAAAGGCATTGTGAACATTTAAAACCAATATAGAAAATATGCAAAGGCGACATATTTAGATTGAATAGTGGGCTCTGCCATGTGATATATAAAATTATCATGGCAATCACGTGACTGTGTTTAGCCAATCAATGACGCATATTTTACTAAGTCAGATGATATAACTCACTATTGCTGTCTGGCGGTGGGACAGAGATTCCAGCCAGCATCATGTCCTCTGACTTGAGTCTCCTCAGACGATTGGTGATGGATTCCCTGTTCTGCAAAGCCTGCCTCTCCACCCACTGCGAAGGGCTTTGGTCAAGCTCTGTTATAACAACAAAAATGCAATTAAGGTTAGGTTTGTATTATTAAATAGCTAAACCATTATTTTTTCATCAATTCAGTAGGCATTGTGTTCTCTGACTAGAGACAGTTGGCAATGGATTCCCTGTGCTGCTATGCCTGCCTCTCCACCAATTGTGAAGGGCTTTGGTCAAGCTCTGTTAATGTAAAAGGAAAGAAAAAACAATAGTGAAGGTAGTGTTTTCACTATCAAGATTAGGAATTATTAAATTGCAAAAATCATTATTTTTCTTATCAATCATTATTGTTTCTTTTTAGCACTACTTAAATTTGTCACAAAGAATTTATAAGAAATGACTTTAATATGATAAATTAATCCCAAATTTGTAGAATGACAAAGAATAATACAAAAGTGTGACGTCACATCTATTCATTGAAATGGGTAATGCTTCTGAACGATGTCAGGCAGGCCAGACATTTCTGACCGAGCGATTGCTAAGAAAGCAAAAGTCCAGTCTCAACCCACTACGAAAAGCCCAAATAAAAGGAAAATTTGGTTTACAACCATTTCTATTTTATAACAAAAGAATGTGACATCACGACTTTGATACTCTATTGAATAGATGAAACATTCTTGCTACCTGTAGGAATGTCATTCAGATCAAGAACGTCTGTAGATGCTCCGTCTGCGCTTCCCGTACTACCTCTTCCTCTAGTCCTCTCTGTCTCTCCCTCCTCCTCTCTCTCCCGACCATCCCCACTGTCTCCCCGTCTCCGTTTTCCGGACTTCTTTTTAGCTACAACTGGCACCCGAGACGAATCCCCCTCATGAGTGTCCAGAGTAGCCATATCCCCCGACCTGGTAGATGCTGCCTGTACTGATGTTGTACCACGACTAGCTGGGCTGCTGTGGACATGGTTCGGGGCATGGCTCTGGCTGTGTGTGGAAGCATGTGATGAGCTGTGGGCTTGGCTGCGGGTGTGACTGTGGGCGTGACTGTGGGCGTGACTGCGGGCGTGGCTTTGGGCGAGGCTATGAGCAAGGCTGTGGGCTGGGCTGAGAGGTGCACTGCTACCTGGGCTGCTTGCAGGGCTATCTTCATCAATGCTATGACCTCTATAGAAGACTCTCCTCATGTAGTTGAACAGGAAGATGATAAGGGATGGCGTCACATTGATCCCTAGCCCCTCGGATCTTATCTTCTCTGTCATGTCAAATGCAGAAATTGACAGAAAATATTGTTTTTGAAAAACAAGAGTCTCATAAAAAAGACTACATAAAGAAAAGGACAGATTAGTGTACACATATCTATGAGATGAGAAAATGTATCCTTAAAGAACAACATTAATAAGAAATCTAAACTGGCAAATCCTTTGCATTGGTGTATTGGCACCTTAGCACTGGGCTTAACATCTATGGGCACTTTGGACGTTAACTCATTGATCATGGGAATCTGAAGTATAATGCAATGACTCTATGGGAATAACATTTGCTAGGAAAGAACAGGTTTTTCTAACCTATGATCATTGTGAGTGCCTTGATCTGCATTCTAGCCAACTCCTCCTCCTCATCCTTCAACTGGCGCCCGTTGAGGGTGGGGATGGAATCTAGCACCTCTCTTTCAGACTGTGTACCTGAAGGAAGATTGTAACATCAAGCATAACAAGAATGGTATAAAAACATTGTACACTGTTATTAATGACAGTATAATCTAAATTGATCTTGACTACAGTGCCATGAAAGAAAAAATGTCTTCTTCAGATGGCGCCTGATGAAGGTGGTGATGGAATCCATCTAGCCAACACCTCCTCCTCATCCTTCAACTGGCGCCCGTTGAGGGTTGGGATGGCATCTAGCACCTCTCTTGCATACTGTGTACCTGAAGGAAGATTGTACCAACAAGCATAACAAGGATGGTAACCAATATGTACACTGTAATTATTGACAGTATAATCTAAATTGATCTTGACTACAGTGTCATGAAAGAACAAAATGTCTTCTTCAGATGGTGCCTGATGAAGGTGGTGATGGTATCCATCTAGCCAACTCTCCTGATCCTTCAACTGGCACCTGTTGAGGGTGGGGATGGAATCTAGATGGTATCGCCACGCGACTTCATGAGTTTTTTATTTATTAAAGTCTTGCGCAACTTTTGCGACCAAATTTGCGATGACCGGGTATACCATTCTGAAGTCACGTGACCTTTTGTAAGTTAATGTGGGCACCAAAATCGCTTAATTTTGTGATATGTGTACAAATCCTATGGAAATTGATTTTTTCCTAGAATACACAAAATCTTCATTATTTTTCATTCTAATCACTGCAATTATTTAATTTTGGGCTAAAAATGGCTGGAAAATGGTCAATAATTGATTCAGTCGAAAAAAAAAATAAAAAAATACAGAAGTCGAAAAAAACATTGAAATACATAAGAAATTCCCCAAAGAAAGAAATACATGAGGAAAATGTTGGCTGTCGCAATTTTTAATGTTGGTAACTTGTTATTAAAGTCAAATAGAATGTTCATGCAAGGAAGGAGCATATTCTGAGCAATAATTTGTGATTTATAGACAAAAAGAGGATTTCTGCATTAATTTGCATATCAATTATAAAGCTACGACTCTGCAGAGGTTATCGCATCAAAACATAATCTAGGCATGCATAGTGTTTCAAAAAAAGCAACTACAATTTGTCCCTGCAGATGGTACCAATACGTGAAATTTGAGGTCTTGGCCCATGGACTAATTCATCAGATATGTGAAAGCGCTTTGATACTCTATTATCATTATTATCATTATTATTATTGTTATTATTATCATTATTATTATAATAATGATCGTTTAGTGATCGTTTAGATTCCTAGTTTTACATTGCGAGACAAACGAATATCATTAGCGATATTATTTCCGATATTATTATAATGATTTGTATTTTCATTAATATCATTATCAAATATGGAAATTTGAAACTATAATTTTACCTCTTTCTGAAGTGGTATCTCCCTCTGCTTCACTTCGAGCAAGTAGTGCATGGGCTGCTCCATTCAGCATGAAGGGTGAGACCAAAGGCTTGGCAATGCACCTCCCTCTCCTGTCCCCATGGACAAGGAAGAAGAATGTGTGTTTCTTTCCCTTTAGCTGCACATTAGGTGCTAAATTGGGAAATAGGTTCAGAAAGAAGGCAAACGAAGCAAATAAGTATTAAGATTCATTTTACATGTCCCTCATAAAGATAACAAATTAAACATTGCAGCTACATTGTATATTAAATTCTATTACTAGAAAATAACACATGAATCGCCTGTTCCTATAGATAAGAGAGAGGAGTATTGAAGTGTCTCTTTTCCTTTAAATTAGCATTAGTGCTTAATAGAAAAGTAGAACACAAAGAGAATGGAATAATTACAGTGTTAAATACATATATCTGTATTTCATGAAGAAATGAGACTTGCAACATCATTTGTACATTAATTGCTAATTGCTTTTGCATTATTACCTGCTTGTAATTTGGAATAAATGTCATGTCGATACTGGACAGCCCAACCCCCATCTACACAGCACTCCATCACAATTAAAGCTGGTGTTCATGCACTGTACGTCCAGTCTCACATTTACTTGTCCAGTAACAGATTCTTCTAACACATTAAACTCCCCCATTTTCCTGAACTGGAATCTAGTACTGAGCAATTCGACTTGAGAGTAAATGTGCAGCACATGTGCTCTGACTTGAACACCATCAACTACCAGCCAACTTATAAAAGTTTGTAATGCCTAGTTCAGATAGACAGCATGTAATAAAATAGTCCTAGATACAGTCACTCTAAGACAACATTTTTTTTCAGTTTGGTTCCAACCTACTTGTTATGTTGAACGGGTTGGTAGTGATGCCCGATGTCCAAACATCCGTGCTCAGCCCCTGAGACTTGGCCGTGGGGGCGGGGCCGTCCAGCTCCACACAGTTCAGCTGACAGATGGCGCCCTGTCCGTCGCCCGGTAACCGGTGGGTCAGGTAGCGCAGCCAGAAGCGTGAGCGCGAGAACTGCTGCTGCTTCTCCCTATCATTCAAACGTCTGTTTGGTTCGAGGGAAGCGGCTAAGGAAAATCTCAACAACTTTGTGATACAAGCAAAGTCAAATCTGTCTTTATAGTGGCCACCTGACTATAGCAGCCAACCTGCCTATACTATTATAGTGGCCAACAACAGTGACCCCATTCAGAGAAATGTAATGGAACCTGTTTATATACAGACCCATTTACAGTGGCCAAATTTCTTGTTTCCACTGTACACAAATTGGTAACAAACATTTTACAATGCTTATTTTTCAGCTTTTTGTACTTTTTGTGCACAAACACTTTGAAGTATCAGCAAAATATAAGGTTTTCAGCCAATATTTGCATGTACTTTGCTGTATTTAAAAAAAATAGGTATTTTAAATGTACAATATGAAATAAATTTGATGTCATACATATACATTTGGTTCCTTTCCTTTTTATTATTAGCCACAAATAATTGGAGCATTTTTTTCTTCCTTCAATACCATGTTACATATTTTGTTCATTTATGCGTACACGAATGCATGCAGGAGACCAGGAATGCTTTAAACAATACTTTGGGGATGTGGGGCTTGATTGTAATAATTATGTCCTTATCCAGGGCTCAAAATTTAACCCGTTCAGGACTGATCAATTTTGCTATAACATGCAATCTCCATAGACCCGAGCCCGAGTATTTTCGGGACCAGTGCTGAATGGGTTAATAGCACAAGCCCGAATCCACCTATAAAAGTGAGCTTTGGGCCACTACAATTTTTAAATGTCTTATTTTACATGCCTTACTGGGCAACTAATAATTAACAGATTTGGAATGTTTTTATTTGATTGGGATCACCTACTTCTAAATCAGGGCTAGCAAAAATTTGATAAAATTTCTATTTCACTTGCCCGATGGGGCCACTATAAAAAAAATCACTTTCAAAAAAAAAAAATCACTATCAAAAAAATCACCCGAGGCTTACATGATTGAACAACAAAATGGCAAAAAAGGATACAACTCAAACTTGCCAGGAAGAATGAACCAGGATGGAATCTCATGAAGGTTGGCAAGGTGAATGAATTCCAGGGTGTCGTTTACAACATGTTTGGGCTGAAAGATACAGATAACGTGTATTGAATAGTCTAGAGTGCATGATGTTAAAATATATATGAAATAATGGTGTTTCTATCAACAACATACACAAGAAGTTAAATAGTTTCTAATTGATGATCAGATTTTATATCATAATACAATATATGACATTATTTGCTATACTAGTTTTTAAAATGACTCGTGGTTGAACCAGAACATAATGATCAAAATCCATGTATCTCCAGATAAATATTTAAATCAACAATGCTCAAAATTAGCACCTGCTCGCCTTAGGGACACCACTTTCCATTAAAACTTATTTCATCTGGCCCATATGGGCAACAAAATAGAACAGAATTTGTAATGATTTTATTTGTCTGGGGCCACCCGATGCAGATTTCAGGCCACTGGAATTTCAAAAATCATGATTTTCTTGACTGACTGGGTCACGAGGCAAGAAAGTTAATTTCTAGCATTGAACACAAAATATTTTGTGGTAACAAGTACGATGAGAAGTATTGAATATTAATTTAGTTCAACAATGTAATTGTAACACTGTACAAAGAATAACGCACAGGAGCGCTCACCATAAAATCACCGAGTGCTGTATTGCTTGTGCTATCCACCGACTCCTGGCTTCCAGCAACCTCCTGTCCAGGACAATGACTAGCGTTGAGGATCTCAATGAAAGGCTCACACCTGCTTGTGTCTTCATCCAGCCTGTGAAGACTGAAGCCAGGCCATGGAGGAAAGGTTGTACCCTGTATGTATGGCAGCAAATGAAATAGCAAATATACACATTTGTAGTATCAAACAAAGATTTATCTTTTAGGGAAAACATTTTAAGTGATTTAGTATTTCATCAATGACAGCCTTGACAGACTAAAACATTTTGAATGCAATGTGAAAGTTGTTTGATATACAACTCTGTGAACATTTACAGGGGGCCCTTTTACTGCTGATAAAGCTGATTTGATGCAATCATTACTGATTTGACACAGTTGCACCAACTTGGATGCAATGGCTGCAGATTTTACACAACTGAGCAAGAAATTACAGAATTGTTATTTCAGTTTTTAAGCAATAAAGTGCTTTAATTAAGTGTCTCTATTAAAAAAAAGTAAAATACCAAAATAAAAAACATTAAAGACAAATTATGATTGATTCGTGCAAGTAACAACTGAATTATGACCTGAATTACGATTCATTTGAAAAGTTACACTTAATTCAGTCATTACACATGACTCAGGGAAGTAAAGATTGATTTATCCAAGTTACGCATGACTGAGGGTCGTTGGGATTGATTTTAGCCAAGTTACGCATGACTCGGGGAAGCTAAGATTGATTTGGCCAAGTTACGCATGATTTAGGCAAATTAAGATGGATTTTAGCCAAGTTACGCATGACTCGGGGAAGCTAAGATTGATTTGGCCTAGTTACGCATGATTTAGGCAAGATTTTGGCCAAGTTACGCATGACTCAGTGAAGTCAAGATTGATTTGGCCAAGTTACGCATGACTCAGGGTAGTTACGCATGACTCAGGGAAGTTACGATTGATTTAGCCAAGTTACGCATGACTCGGGGAAGTTAAGATGGATTTGGCCAAGTTACGCATGACTCAGGGTAGTTACGCATGACTCAGGGTAGTTACGCATGACTCAGGGAAGTTAAGATTGATTTGGCCAAGTTACGCATGACTCAGGGAAGTTAAGATGGAGTTGGCCAAGTTACGCATGACTCAGGGAAGTTACGATTGATTTAGCCAAGTTACGCATGACTCAGGGAAGTTACGATTGATTTTTAGCCAAGTTACGCATGATTCAGGGAAGTTAAAGGGGTAGTACAGTTTTGGTAAGGCTGAACTTTAGTAACCAAACCTGGACAGTAACATTATAAACTAATAGTTATAACTCCACCATGCTCGAAAGGTATACAAAATTACACACGACTAAGTAAAAAAAGAGCCATTAAAACACAAAAGGGCGCTTTCTAAAAAGGCATTGGTTTCAACCATTTTTCATACAAAATTATGCATGTGATGTTTTATTGAAATAATGATTAAATAGAGAGATCATCAACAACTATTTAAAAAATGCTTTTGAAAATTTTTGAAAAAGTGCAAGCATTTTTTTAATTTTTTGAAAAAATCATCTAATTATTTGGGCCCCAAATAATTATAAGATCAGATATATTTATTGATATTTCAGCCGTTTCTGGGTCGATTTTGACCAAATAAAAGTTTATTCTGCCATTAAAATTACATGTTCTCTCAAATTCGACACTCAGTTTTTTATTACCCTCACACAAAAATTGTGATGTGCAGCGCCCTCTCTACCAAAACTAAACTACCCCTTTAAGAATGATTTGGCCAAGTTACGCATGACTTAGGTTAGTTACGCATGACTCAGGGTAGTTACGCATGACTCAGGGAAGTTACGCATGACTCAGGGAAGTTACGATTGATTTAGCCAAGTTGCGCATGACTTAGAATAGTTACGCATGACACAGCCAAGTTACGCATGATTCAGGGTAGTTAAGATTGATTTGGCCAAGTTATGCATGATTCAGGATAGTAAAGAATGATTCATGTAAGTTACACTTGCAGGAAGTCATGATTATGTCAGGGATAAATTCTGCTATGTATGCATAATTGGAAAGTCAAATTTTAATTAGAACTGGGTTGTCTGTACAACAAAAGGTTGTTCACATAGAATGATAGATTTAAATACATACCCTGCTAGAGATGTATTTGACCTGGCCCTGCCATGCTAGAGAAGAGGAATATGAGAGAATGTCTTCCGTTCCGATGCCTCCCTCCTCCTCCCTGTCCCTCTGGCTCCCCCCAAGGTTCACCACTCTGGTGTCCATGAACGTCTTCCAGTGGTCCAGGGAGGGGCGGTCCTCCGGTGCTGTTGCTACGGCCTTCCCTACTACAATGTTTATCTTGGCGTTATGCCAGACCTCTAAGCGCCGTAGAACGGAGAAGAGAAATGCATCTGCTCGCTCCAGGATGGGGAAGTTGGAGCTTGTAGGCATCAGCCATACCACGTCCAGGAGAAACCCTGCAGAAATTAATAAACAGAAATTAAATCATGTGCAAATTCTCTTTAGGTGCCTGCCTAGGGTGATGGAATTTACAGCAAAATAATAATACCCAGACAACTTGAAAACAATACCTCAGTTAAAGGGGTAGTCCGGGCCTGATATAACTATTCGTTTTTTGAATAAGCAGAACAAGACGAATGATTGGTGAAAATTTGATCAAAATCGGACAAGAAACACGGGAGTTATACCTGTTTTAACATTATGTAATAATGAGCGATCGTTTCAAAATTGCCACCATATGCAACCTCATTCACGAGCACCTCGCCATGGCTTTAGTACATGAAAATACACTTATTTCTCATTTTTCGATGCTAAAAATTAACTTTTCTCTCCTTTTTTCACGAATTCATAAAAGAATATCGATGGGGCAACCTCATTTGAATGTGTAAGCTCATAAATTTGCTTTGTTATGAAGAAAATTTAAATTTTGTTAAATTTCCATGTAGAAGTCAAAATGGCTGCAGCTCGCAAGTGACGTCACGATCGATAGCAATTGCGAACGATACTAAAAATCGGAGCAAAGTTCGTCCTGTCATAACTTTTTTATTGCTTATCCGTTTTGGCTCAAATTTTCGATCCCGATTCTTCATATTCACCTCATTTTATAGCAAATATCACATTTCTGGGGTGGAATTCCTCTTTAACTACTTTGTGGCAAGGAAGATACATCAATCATAATTCAAGGAGTAGCCCTGCAATTGCACTAATTAATCAACATAAATAATATTCAAATAAAATATACTTAAGGTGCCCACTAAAGTTGATGGTGTTTATGGCAAGAGAATTAGACTGACAACCTGAAAACAACCTTGCAGAAACAACAACATCCCAATTCAAATTTTAAAATCTATTAATTTAATTTTGTTCTAGCAAGAAAATATGTCAATCAAACTTGCTGTTTTGCAGGTGACAAAGAAAAACATTGGATAAGCTAACTTTAAATCTGTTCAATCATACAGAATTACAGTGTACTAACCTCCAGTCGGAAGATCATCTGCTATTTTGTCTAGCTCTGATGCGATCAGTCCAGTGTATTCTCTATATAAATTAGGATGAAAAACATTTATTATTAAAATCAGAACTATGTCTAGATAAATTTGAAAATCAGGGAATACATCAATGCATACAATACCTGTCAAAACAAACTTTGAAGAGAACATGGTAGAATCAAATAAACATGTGAAACAAAGATACTAGATGTTTCTAAGATTGCCTATGTACAAACATCCGTGTGCCACAGTAAACTCTAGTCACAAATTCATTTTTTCACTGTTTATTGGTAGGGATATAAGTTATTCATTTGTCTAAAGAATTGGTTCAAGTGAACTCTTTAAAATTGATTGGGCACTCAGAGCATTAAGTACAAAAATATTTTACCTCATTTTATCAACTGGCATATCATTCATCTCAGTCCTGGCTTTGTTGAATTTCTGCCCCAAGAGGGAAAAGACGGTCCTATCGACATCACCAGCGCCATCTCCATCATCATCATCGGCTCTTTCCTGCTTGCCCAAATAGCCCGCTTTCCTCCACCCGGTCTTGAACAGGGCATCACTGTCCCCAGAGCTAGCAGAAGCTGTGCCTTCATAGTTTGGTATCACTACATTAAACCACACGCTCTGGCTTGGAAGATGGTGGCCAGAGATGTTGCTGGTATCTGAACTTGTACTGCTCCCGGGATCTAGAGATCTTGCGCCTTGTGAATGCTTGTCTGATGTGTACAGGGATGACGCTGTTTGCTTGAGGAGAGCAACTTCATCAACTGATGACAGCAGAAAGGAGGAAAGAAGAAATTTGTTGGTATAAAGTTAAAGATGGTCATGTAATAAGCTTTGTTTGATGTCTGGCTAGTGTCACATCTACAATGTAAATGGTTCTGGTAGAACCATTTACCTTACAATAGTGCTAATGTTGGTAGAACCTGTTTTTTAACCACAACTTTCTTACAAATAAAACTAAAATTACAGACCATCAGTTATTAATTTCATGAATAAGTGGTGACTTTATATTTGATTCATTTTTCATCAAAATTTGTATCTCAAAATGTCGTGTCATACTCACAAAATGTGGACTTTGAGTTCCATTTTTTTCTTGCTCCTCTGTCTTCTGCCGTAAAACTGCATGAAGCACGCCCGCAATCATTACAACATCGACTTTTATCGCTGAAAAACAAGCGGACTCGGCACCTGTGCGCGCACGCTATTTCCCGATCATTCGCATTGCGTATCCGAATTCGGATACTATCGGCGATCGCCGTATCCGAATTCGTATACGGTACATTTTTGCCGTGACATGCGGCTCCGCGCCTGCCCGCGAGAAATAAGCACAATAGGCGACAATGCTTGACGTTTCTGTAACATGTACCGGTATAGCCGAAACGTCAACGTTCCTTTGAATTAATTCGGATAATGTCAACTTTGGGACATTTCTACAGAAAAGGGGCCAAAATTGAACCATTTGGTTAAGCATCTGATACATGTTTAAATATTGATGTTTGTAATGGTAAAATTTATTGCTAATACTTTATTCTTTGCAAGTGTTAATTTTTGCATTTTTTGCTGTTGTGTGCCTTCATGTTCATGCATGCCCACCTATGGCAATGGTTGTATGTGTGGCTAGTGTTCAATCTACATTTCAAATAAAACTGAGGAAAGGTTTAATAATTCATTATCACCTTCAACAAATGTTATGTTTTTAGAGATCAAAGAGTGCTCAATGAAGGTTAACACACACTACATTGTGTCTTCATAGTTTGATAGCCCGGCAGCACAACATTGATCGAGGTATTCACTCTGGCACTGGCTTGGAAGACAGAACTTTGCCAGTTTTGGATGTCCGCAATATGAAGAACCAATTGCTGTGAATAAAGAGATGATGAAAATATAACCACTAGTGAATATAAAACAATTCATCTTCAAGTACTGTTCAAGACATGTTAAATGTAATTAATGTAATAGACTCTTGTTATAAGCTGGTGTTGATCTTTAGAAATTTCTTTTGTAAAGGGGGGGGGGGGGGGGTCATAACATTAGGAATCTGCTCACACATCTACACCGTGGAGGTTTGCTGATTATACTCTTTTTGTGCGTGTGTGATCATGGTAATATGGCAGTATTGTCATTTTGCACATATTATTTTGAGCATCAGCAAACTGCAAACAATTAAAACACATCAATAAATATTGCAGCAAATTACACTAGTATGTACTACTAATAGTCAGTGCTCGAAATAAGCATAGGCCTGCTGGCCCGGGATCACCAAATTTCATTGATCCCAAATTCTACTGACCCGTTCGGTCAACCAAGAAATTGTTATGTTTTTCTTTGTATGGGGCCACCATATTTAGGTTCCGGGCCACTCAAAGTTAAATAATCTTGTTTTTACTTGCAACTGGGCCACAAGGCAAAAAGGTTCATTTCTAGCATTGTATAGTACTTGACATTCTCTTACTCTTAATAATCATGTCATGACTCATGGGAATACTTTAGTAGAGAATTATCACTTCAAAATGTATGTGCAGATTTTTGAAGGAAGTTTTATATCTTATTGCCATACTTGCCATGGCATTGGCTAGTATGCTCCCCGGGGAGTTGAGATGGTGCGCAAGATAATTGTGCGGGTTTGACCTGTACCTGATGACCAAGGGTAATAATAGAAGTGCATCTAGGGACATGCAACTGTGCTAAATGTGTTATGCGCTATATAAAAGTGTTTCATTATTATTATTATTATTATTATTATTTACTTACTTACTGGAAGCTGGAAGCTGGAAGCTTGGGCAATTAAGGCTTATTTAATATTTGTCCGTCTTTACCGACTGCCTTGTTTGATCCAATTCAATTCATATCAAATATTTCCAAACCACAGACACAGTCGCAGTAACTAGTCTAAGCCCCTTGGCCTTGACTTGCAGGGGTGAGACACAGTCACAAACACAGCCACAGAAAAATAAAAGTAACATCATAATAATTAACAATTATTAATATACCAAGACAAATGTTCATGCAAATCCCCTTATCTGTTAGTTGTTATCGAGCATTCAAGGGTTTTCAGATATATTACTAATACTAGAATAGAATCTAGTATTATTTCAAATAACAAAGAATAATTTGTCGAGTGATTTTGAATACTATAGAGACAGTCATGAGACATTTCAAAGTAATGCCTAATGCCAATGAATGGCACACATTTGACAACTGTTCTGTACACTATTATTACCACTACATCTACTATAAATAATTACCAGATATGCACTCTGCACAGATGGATATGACGTATCGTGGTATTTGAAAGCTGAATTTGTGGTAAGAATCCATGACGAACAGCTCCCTAAACTTCATCCAAACCGACGACAGCTATCATCAGTATCAGATCCAGGAGCTCACTGCATTTTGCATTGCACTGCACACTATAGCACTGCGCTGCACTGTATGCGCACTCGATTTGTGTGTGCGAATATATGGCGAGCGCGAGAGCTGGTACGGTACCGCTGCAGTGTACGGTGTACCCGCGATCGATCGCGAGGTCGCGCTGAGCTGCCCTGATCCACGGCAGGACCGGGGGCGAGAGCTAGCTATCGCCCGAGGCTAGCTAGGCCGCCGAGGGAAAAGCAGGCACAAGGGGGGGGGGGGGGGGGGGGGGGCACACTGGCACCTCATTCGAAGTGTGTGTCAATGATATGGACCCCGTCCTGACGCGACGTGTATCCCTATTCTGCTCTATGGATGCCCCCTCCCCCTTTTCCCGCGGCCCCGTGCACGGTGGTGTATAGGGGAGGGGGGGGGGGGGGGGGCACACTCTTTGTTTTTCCTTTGTGTTATATCGTTAATATAATGGCAGAGTAATGAGCGAAAATGCAGAGTGATATTCAGAGATCGACTCATTGCACTGACTTCACTGAGGCCCCTGATTATCTAATGGATAGTTAAAAAACCGAATTTTAACACTTCAACCGTAAATATCTCTTTAACGAACGGGAAATTCGAAAAACAAAACCTGTTCCATGCTTCTTTTGGTAATAGGAATACAACAAGGTATGAGGGAACCACTATGTCCGATATTGTAAATAAAGTTTGTGGATTTGACAATGTTACTTGAAAATATTATGACAAAAGTGATATTAGGATTGCTTATTCGCTATAAAAGGATGTATTGAAATAATATTATGAGCTGAGCTTTCGGATTTATAGCATACACCTTTATCTAGACAAAATAATGACAAGTATATTACAACTATATTATACTATAAAGGAAGTTTAGGAACTCAGTGATACTTTTTTTTTTTCAACGTCCAAAGTGAGACCTACATTCCTCTAATGCCAAAAAAGGGGGGGGGGGGATTTATCAACCTTATCCTTTGAAAACACACTATTATGATCTTGGTTGATTTTCTCATCAATATTATGATTAATTACCATCGCAAGCTTTCGGTTGTACGGGAACTATACATGTTGGGCAATGCAAGTTCTCAATTCTCAAACGCTCATGAAGGAGATGGATCACAATATGCACAGACAATAGAAACGTATCGGAAATATAGAATAACATACATGACTGTATTATCTTTCAAGCGTTGAACGCAGAGCAAATTGGAATATCATCCAAATAATAACTTTTGAGGTCCGATAGGCGGAGCTGTAAAGTGGTCAAGAAAAGGGTGTACTCTGAAGTTAATTTATTTTATCTACGTCATATCTACGTCACTAAAATATATTTTAGCAAATCGCTATTCCTTAAGTACAGTGTAATATTTTAGTGACGTAGATATGACGTATAATACAATACATTTTAACTTAAAATCGTTTTCAGAATGTCATTTGTTTTTGTCATTCGGTTGAACCATTTTGAGCAAAGGCTCTAAATGTAACGTACATTGATTCATATTAACAATAATGTATAATTATAATACATAGACTAGTACCCCCAGAAAGAAACTATTGTGTTCTTATAAGTACCCTATATCAAAAAGCTTTCAGCTCTGATGTGCCCATTATAATCCTTTCGAATTGTTCCTCGCTATGCCTTTAATAATGAATAAAGATTCACTACGGTGGCATCAGTTATATAGGGACATTTTGGCCAAAAGTTTGGCCATTATTATATAATTATTAGTGGTCAAATATTTGCCTGGCGACAATTTGGCCAAATTTTACCCTTTAATGCCACCATAATTCACGGAGTATTAAAATCCAAAAGCTTTCAGGGGCCTCGCCCCCTAGACCCCCATTAAGGCTCCCAAAATAGGTGCCCCTTGACTCAACCTAAATAATATGCATGCAGGGTTTCGATCAATCGAGGCACTTTCAATGATCGCTAAATAAAACCTTTTGTAAATATACACTTAAATGATATGAATTTTTGCAGTTCTAAACACTACTGGGGTTACGACCCCCAGACCCCAGCTAGGGGTTCTTTCGTGGGCATATAGCTCTCTCGATCGTCGATGACTCATGTAGGAAAACCCTATTATTTGTAATTTTGCCAAATTTCTATCATAATGTTTATATAGTATTCTCATGCATTATACAGAAATAAAACTGCTTTAACAATGAAATGAAATTAAATAAATACAAGAAAATAAGTAATAATATTAAAATCGACACAGAAAGAAGGAGGCAACTGCACCAGACTGTCTTCTTCAAACAAGGCATTTTTACTTTATTAATTTTAAACCTGCTAGTCTTCCAAACCCCGGATTCAAACACGATTTCTCAAACATTATAAGCATGAATAATCAACACACCCTGCCGGAAAAACACACTCATCCACAGCGTGAACACAATGTGAACACACTGTGTTGCACAGTGTGGACCAAATTCGAGCATTTTCACAATGTGAAAGAAAACCAACTCACACTGTGAACACACTGTGAGGGCACTATCGCCACAGAGTAGTGGAACAGAGTAAATTTACTGCGTTCAAAGTGTGTAAAAAGGTGTTCGTCGCCAAGACCAATCATGGCTGAGAACTGGTCATATTGTTAAAACTATTATAATATAGGTACTAATTTGGATACAATTTAAATACATTAATGTAACTACTTGTGGCCTTGTGAAATGTGAAGACACGTTTGCGCATTGTTCTCTTTGGCTAAATAGCAAAATAGCATCAATACATGAAATATGTACAGAATAGTATGGAAATGATATTTAGAGGTGAATCAATAACGCACTATATCACACAAAGTAATGAAAACCAACAGTAAAGTGGGTTATAAATAGCAATAGCATAAATACATGAAATATATAAAAGAATAATATGGAAATGAGATTTAGGGGCGAATCAATAACGCACTAGCGCACAAAGTAATGAACACAAGCAAAGAATTTGTAAATATTTTATACACGATTGTTTTCTAGTGATTAAACCGATTAATTAAATAATGCAAACACGTGTATTATATCGGAAATAATATCGCTAATGATATTCGCTTGTCTCGCAATGTAAAACTAGGAATCTAAACGATCACGACGTTTCGTATGCTACTGCAATACTTTGTCAAATGATAATATCGAATGTAGACACTCGGCTTTTATGCTCAACCGTGGCTCCAAACATCACAATCTCGCATGAGCGATTGCGTTCCTGATAGGTCAACAACGGAACCCGATGATTGGCCGGTGCACACGGGCAAACAACCAATCAACGGAACACTGGATCGGCCCGCCTAACGAAACAGCGTACGATACGTCGCCACGACACTACCCCGAACAACCGGCCCACAACGGTTGATGCCAAACCCACGGCAGAACCCCCCTAGCCACCTTCTCGCTACAACGCTCATATCTACGTATCAATTTCAGGGCAGGGTGCCCGTATGTTCAATCAATAATAGTAAATATATAATCCATTGCGGATATAGTATCGGAAATAATATCGCTAATGATATTCGCTTGTCTCGCAATGTAAAACTAGGAATCTAAACGATCACGACGTTTCGTATGCTACTGCAATACTTTGTCAAATGATAATATCGAATGTAGACACTCGGCTTTTATGCTCAACCGTGGCTCCAAACATCACAATCTCGCATGAGCGATTGCTCATGCGAGATTGTGATGTTTGGAGCCACGGTTGAGCATAAAAGCCGAGTGTCTACATTCGATATTATCATTTGACAAAGTATTGCAGTAGCATACGAAACGTCGTGATCGTTTAGATTCCTAGTTTTACATTGCGAGACAAGCGAATATCATTAGCGATATTATTTCCGATACTATATCCGCAATGGATTATATATTTACTATTATTGATTGAACATACGGGCACCCTGCCCTGAAATTGATACGTAGATATGAGCGTTGTAGCGAGAAGGTGGCTAGGGGGGTTCTGCCGTGGGTTTGGCATCAACCGTTGTGGGCCGGTTGTTCGGGGTAGTGTCGTGGCGACGTATCGTACGCTGTTTCGTTAGGCGGGCCGATCCAGTGTTCCGTTGATTGGTTGTTTGCCCGTGTGCACCGGCCAATCATCGGGTTCCGTTGTTGACCTATCAGGAACGCAATCGCTCATGCGAGATTGTGATGTTTGGAGCCACGGTTGAGCATAAAAGCCGAGTGTCTACATTCGATATTATCATTTGACAAAGTATTGCAGTAGCATACGAAACGTCGTGATCGTTTAGATTCCTAGTTTTACATTGCGAGACAAGCGAATATCATTAGCGATATTATTTCCGATACTATATCCGCAATGGATTATATATTTACTACGTGTATTATAATTTACCTATGGATGAACTCACATCGTCTTCGCATTATAATGAACTTGTCATCATTATGTACAATACATATTAATAATTATAATGATGATATATATACGAGTAGGACAAGGGGGATTTGAACGCAACTCGGAAACCCGTTCCACCCCCCCCCCCCCCCCCTCCCTGTGATTTACATCCCCTGTGTGTGGGGGTGAGTATAATACACGTTAAAGGGATAATTGAGTTTTGGTAAAGAGAGTACAGTTTTGGTCAAACTGAATTTTAGTAACCAAAACCTGCACCATTACATTACAAACTAATAGTTATAACTCCACCATGCTCAAAAGGAACAAAAAAATTACAAACGACTAAGTAAAAAGCCTGTTATCATTCAAAAAGTGCCGTTAAAACTCAAGAGGGCGCTCTCTAAAAAGTAATTGGTTTCAACCATTTTAAACAAAATATTGGGCATGTGATGTTTTGTTGAAATAATGATTAGATAGAGAGAATAATCAACAACTGTTTAAAAACCTCTGTTGTACATTTTTGAAAAGAGGAAGCATTTTTTAAATTTTAGTAACGGCTGGTTCAAAATTATCGAATAATTGTGGGGCCCCACAATTATTACAAATGCTTATGTTTATGGATATTTCAGCCATTTCTGAACCGATTTTGATCAAATAAAGTTTATTCTGTCATTAAAATTGCTCTTTCAATTTTGACACTTAGTTTGTCATTATCTCACAAAAAAAGTATTTTCTATACCAAAACTCAACTATCCCTTTAACGTTTAAATGAAGGCAAACAATCCCCCTATGATATATGGCTTTGCAACTGACCACCAACAGCGTGTTGCACTTTTGATCACAATCATGACAGTGACTGCCTTAATGGGAAGCATCACCCCAATATTGGATATGTAAAAGTGATCAATAGTTTTAATAATCCATTCCTACTACAAACATAATATTAAATAAGTGTTTCCAAAAAATTTGTATCCAACCTTTATATTCATAACGACCTGCTGAGAATTATTCATTGGTCTGAAGGAACAGACTAATTCTATTGTCATATTAAGTTCCTAGAATATTATGATAGTCTCCTTCTGCAGACCCATGAACACATGATTTTGCATGACAATAAGTTTTTAAAATGATCATAACATTGTTCTGGAAACCTATTTTTATGAACCTTTTGATGGTATGGCCTATTAAAAACTAAAATCTCCCTAAAAATGCAACAACATGCCATGATTTGATTATGCTTAATTTACATTTCAGAAATTTAACACCACAAATTTATAGGAAATGTACATAGATCATAATAGATTCATCATGCTCAAGTTCAAGTTCAGTTTATTTCACATAAAAAAATACATCAAACTGACCTCTTTTCAATTCTACCCCATGTTTTCTAAATACAGAGAGTAACATCATTACATTTCTGAAGTGCCAGATATTAGTCTGAATTTAATTACAACAATATTACATTTAAATGTTTGGTTTACTGATTCAAACATAGATTCATATAATATACACTGTGTGAAACAATAGCGCAGACTGCAACAACAACTTCTATGTATTTATTACATTCTTACTGCAATGTTTACATGGTTAAGGGCTGGGAAATGTGAGAATTTTCCTTTTATTAGGGAACATTCTTCTTGAAGTATCTAGCTCGCAAATTGCAGTTTTCCTCATTGCCTTCTTGGTTATGCAATAGCTACTGGGTATGTGCCTGTGACAGGCCCGGCAGGGAGTAGGTCCATGTAAAAAAAAGGGGGGCTCCCGGGCCGGTAGGCAAAATAGTAGAACCAAAAGAACATAATACTATAATAAAGTATTATAATATTTGAGTAGCTCACACGTATACCGTGATTGATAAGGCGTCAATGTGTCCATCACTAATAATCAATGTTCCTCTCTTATCATCCCCTTATCTCTTGAATTATAGGTCACTCATCTTCCTAAATTTTGTTTCAATTTCATCAGATTATTCCATTTTAACTTAAGCTAAATTTCTTATTGAATCGTACACTTTCTATATCGGGCTGATCAATATAATTATTTAAAGAAAATGAGCTTGATTTGTTTCAATAAATTTAAATGTGAATAATCCATGATACCCATCATTAATTTACTGCAAGATCAAGTCAATGGTGTGTTGTGACAATCATTATTTCACCCATTGATAATCCATTCTCTGATAAGTAAATTGTTCTATGACGCATTAAATAAGCTGCTAGAAATCAGAATACGATTTACTCAGTCTCCTCCCTATCATCCGCCCTTCCTCCAGTACGATACATATATGAGAAGGCTGTCGATTTTTATTTGGGTAACGTGAACTCCTAAGTGTGAGGATATACAGTAAATAAACCAGATATTAATCAGACTAGTGGATGATAATCAAATCGCTCCATACATGCATCGGGTATGATTTAGTCAGAAGATGAATCATAATTCGTTCGTCTCCTTCTCGTACCCCTAGCCCCGTCCTCATCCGCCTGTCCAGTACCCCTTGGGGCGACTGTGCCTTGGGTCGATGTGGTTTCAGCCGAAGCGGGTCCAGGGGGGAGGGCTTCGGGAGCCGGGTCAGCCTGAAAATAAACAACATGGTACTATATGATCTGCAATATACAATCGTTGATTGCGACATCGAGATTGAATAACATTCATGAGTATTTAACAATTATTGATATTATATCAATAATGTTGGTGATTATACCACTTTTAGGCGGCTATAAGCCAATCTTGCACAAAACTACAGCTTTTTTTGTGTGTACAGTTTTCTGCAGACATTCGGGTACAGGGTAATGTATTATGAATTTGCCCATCATGTTCCACATGTATATACAACTTACATGCATATGATTCATATTATACTTATTAATAAGAATACTGCTCGAAATCAATTTCAGTTAAGGAACATTTATACATCAAACTTACTGTAAACAGATCCCAAATGACATTTGTTGCTCGTTCAATTCCCCGTCTCATGAGGACCGCCTTGCCCGTGAAAAACGAGAAGAGCCAAACACAGAGCAGTGTGAATGCCCCCAGAATCACGAAGCTGGAATAGGCCGCCAGTGATGCTATGCCAGACATCGCAAAGATATAGGAGAAGATGTTGGCGATTATCATGATCATCAGCAGGACGATGGGTGTATGGAAGAAGGCAAGTGCCGCGGAGATACCCCTGCTGATCGGATTGTGTTCTGGTAGTTTAGGCATCACGTAGTTATCAATGAGGCTCCAAGTCTGGTTACCGAGACGCCCCAGCGCATCCAACGGGTGGCCTAGGGCTGAAGTTATGTCCATAGCACGATGGATGAACCAACTGTGCACCTGCCAGGAGACAAGAATAAAATAAGGAAGAGGTCGGTCATAAACTGGAAATATCAATTAAAGACTTAAATTGCGTATAAGCTTTGCACTATCTTTAATTACATCTTGAAATTGGTCGATTCTCAACGACACTTTCTTGAGCTGATCTGGAAAATCAATTATTATAATTAAAATATATTCCTGTTGATGAAGGTATTCAATCAAGTGACCCGTCTATGCAACTTTTAAACATCCTATGGGCCAGATAATGTATTTGATGCCGGAAGCGATCAACATGATGATGTTACATGGACTTGTCATTGCTTCCACCCTTGGAGTGTATTTCGATCGATGGATTCACTCACCTCTAAAGAGATAGGCATGCGAGGGGAGGAATGGGAGGGGGAGAGCTGCATCATTGTCATTAGTTTCCCCTAGCCCCTCATTTCTAACTCGGGTAGAGATAGGTACTCCAGACTATACCTACAGTTTAGGCTAAACCCCAGGCCAAAATGTGCCCATATTCAACCAAAGATAACTTACTTTTGTGAACACCTTAGAGGAAGTAATGGGCCAGATGATGTATGCGATCCCTGAAGCGACCCACACCAGGACATTGGCCTTGTTGTCATTGCCTTTAGTGTACTCTGTGGACATCTCTATGATGTAGCCGTCTAGTTTCTCCAGGTAGGTGGCTCTCATGGCACTTCGAGTGGAAGATACGGCTTATCAGCTCCACATTCCTTGAAAGTTTAACAATGTCATGATTTAACATTCAAACTGATAACATACATTCATAACTGCTCTCAGTTCCAAAGTATGTCGTTTAAATCCCGTAATTTTGGAATACACGCTGTGCCATAATTATGTACTTTAATTTGTCCTTATTATAGAAACAATGGATACATATAATATTTATCAATAAAAGTTACATACCTCTCAAGCATCATTCAATCCTTAAAATTCTACACTGAGAACAAGAACGAACTATAGGTTTGGTGACGAACGTAAATAATTTCTAAAGAACTGTAAATTTGATCATACTTGATTATGTAATCATTTTTCGCTTAGGGTCAAATTTATCATGTTTATGAAATCATTATGTGCTGATTGATTTTCTTCTAGGATCTTTATGTAGCGTTGGATCTAACTGACATCTCATTTCCAGCTTATATTTAATGATGATTTTATAGACGTATTAATGTGACAATAAGATAGCGATCAAAACCAGACTATCATGGATTGAAATATGGCGAATATTTGCATCCATGAAACATGCGCATGCGAAATAATGAAAATGAAATACTCATTCAATTGTGACATGAAAAAGCACTTTATCTGTTCCAAAGCAGCAAGAGGGTGGGCTTCAGCCAGTTGTCTATATTATTTCAGAGGACAGAGAGATGTAGAGTTAATGAGGGAGATCAAAACTGGACATATTACTGGCTTATATATGCCTATGGTTGAAAAATATGAAGTTGAAAAGATGATCATAGAACCATGCTAAAAATATCACTGAGCACGGAATTAACATTATATTTAATTTTGTAAAGGTAGAATTTGAATTATATGGATAATATCGGTTTATCTTCCTCTCAAGGAGAGGAAGATAAACCGTTGGAAACATATCAATATTTGGCATTTATACACCACATTGTACACCGTACATAAAATATTAAGTCAATATACATTTACGTATATTTAATAGATAACACTATATAATTATACGAACGTAGCCTAAGATTTGACAACATATGAACTTGAACTTATGCTAATGTATTAACTATAATCGTGTGATGATGGAGGAATACTCACCTGGACTTAACGTGGATGCGGATGGCAGTCTTTTCACCTTGGAAAGCTTCGACGTACGACTAAGTAAAATGAAAGAACAGAAAAAAAAAAATGTTTGGTCAAGGCTCCCAAATGCAATACACAAAAGTTGTTGATAGGGAACACAAAAAACAGGCTCTCAGAATACGCTTAAAGGAAACTACGGCGTCTAGATGGCCTAATTTTCACAAATTCGGCTCTCTATATGTAATTTTTCCCGAAGAAAAAGAAATTGGCAGTCATTTCTCATGAAATCAATCAATTTTGGGGTAATTAGTAAATATCTAATTGTCCTGGGAACGCCCCTTTTAAATCGCTAAAGATGGACGTCATCTAAAGAACGGAATAATGAACTGAATTCTGTAGATGACGCCGTCATGACGTAAGCAAATGAATTGTAAATCACATGTCAATACACGCTGCCGTTCTGGACCCTAAATGTGGGTGGGGCGTAATCTGGCTGCTAAATGAGATTTTGGCATCAGAAAATTAGTCTTTAATCACTTCTGTGTTTATTTTGTGGATTTTTTTTTCGGCCGAACCTATTTTACAAGTCATCAACTATGGAAATAAGTGCCAAAGTACGTTGTATTTTTAGGTCCTTTAAGAACACAGTTTGAGTTGTCATGCTGCCCCGGTGAAAATTCACATTGGCATTACCCGTTTAGTAATCATTAGTGTTAATCATACGGTTATAATATTACTATAGTACGATAAATATTGTTATATTCTCAATGCACGTTGGTTAGTTACTTTACTGGGTCGATTATAAATTTAATGACTTCATGTTTTTTTAAAATAAATAAGACCCAATGACCCTACTATCTATGCGCCAAGTTCTTACCAATGGCACAACTTTAGTTTGGCTAAAAGGGCATAAATTACCAGTAACCCGTTACTATTTAACTAGCACAATAATGGTTGTCATGTAACACCAGAGATATTATAATGGTTTCTTTTTGTCATCAAAGCGATCCCTCCATTTATGGCCTAGGCATAATAAGACTAAGGGTACCCTCTGACATATATAGTCGTGGTATAACCGGTTTCCCCAATAATAGAATGTCCTGATGATCCAGGACACAATATCACTGATGACAGTTATACTACGACTGGAATGTCAATATACACTTTGTCTGGATGCCTTTGCAGAAGGATTGCATTGATAATGAAGACAAAGTCCTTGTAAAATTTCACAGGTGCGACAAGTTTAAATAGATACTGATAATTTCTGTCTTTTTAGCCTGGCTTAAATATTAAGTTGTGCCACTGATGAGACTTGGGAACTTTAGCTCTATAGCTCATACACATACCGTCATATAGTCCAGAGTTCTCCACATCTTACTTCCTGTCCGCCGATCGTCTTCACCTTCAGGTTGATCGCTGAAGCTACGTGCGGCACAAAGGCTTTCATGTGTTCCTGTAATTCGTCATCCTTTTCTAAGGAAATAATTCCCGAGGAAGGTTGGTAGTTTATATGTTAAGGAATTGGTGTAGGCCTATAGTTCATTGTCGAAGTTTCATTTGGTTTGATTCAGGTTTATTGAAAGTAGACAGTTGATGATGGATCCTTGTCATCCAGCTATATAAATACATTGTTTAAAAGGCCTGCAAGTATAATTACTCTTACTAATATCATGTTGAAAACAATACGTAACAAGTTAATATTGTGAATGAAGACAAAAATAATGTACATTGTGAAATTTTGTCTTGATATATGAAGTGTTTATTAAAGGAAAATAAACAATTAATAATCAGTGTGATAATAAAGGTTTTTTTATAATCGGCATGATTTAGTACAATGTTAATTTATTCATATAAAAGAAAACTGTTTAGAAACAATGCGTATACCTGCTAGTTTTCCACTGCAGTTACGATTTGTTAGCCACCTTGTTGCCTGGGGTACGGCATTACAGAAGCACTCGAAGATGTGAGAAACATTCTCTGATTGCCTTTCCTAACATCTTCCAGGTCCTTGTGTTTCCCCGCATTCTGAATGACCAAAGGGGCATATATCAGTTAATTTCTACTGATTGCATTTAATGATGCAGTGTTACATTAACATCTCATACACCACAGAAAATATATTTTTTTTTGTGTGTTGTGTAAAAACGTGATAAAACAAACAGTAAAGGTAGATTATACATTTTTTACAATTTGTACAACAAAAATATTGCAGATATGAAAAACATTTACACAAAATATTAATAATCTTATACTAGTACATTTCAATTATTCTCCAAATCTAATTTCTGTGACTTACCTCAAGTTTCTTTTCTAGGAATGCTTTTCCTCCATTAAGTCCATATCCATGCTCGTCAGGATTCGGCCAATCTCTGACCAGAAACAAAAGTGTCTGAAATAAAATGTTAACAAGTGTAATATATTAACTATGCTCTCAATTTAGTTATAACCCACGATAATCAAGTGTAAAGATAATGGCAAGTTTACACGGCGGTAAAACTTCATGGCAAATCAGAAGGGGACAAATTTTGCACGTTTCGGTGTTTCCCTCCAGGGTATAACTTTTACACAAAGATAATGATACACGGAATACAACACAATCTGTACATTAAGGTCATCATAATAATGGTGTGCACTGTAAATAACACTTCTAGTAGTCCTGTATTTATTTTATTTATATTTATTTATTTATTCTCCCACTCACGTGATGGATTGCCCTGGTCAGCCTCAAGCTGTTTTTTGTTTCCAAAAGGGGGCCTGTAGACTATCATTATGACTTGGAATGGTTTGTTCTTTTGACTCTCCGTTTTTCAAGACCTATACACTAATATTACTACGCACCATCTCAACTCCCCGGGGAGCATAATTAATTATAAATGAAATATATTCATACTTGGAATGGTTTGTCGTCTGTCCTCCTCCATAGCTAGCTTGCCGTACTCCGTGAAGAACTGAAGATGCTGCAGATCATCCTCTTGGATATTCTGGCTCAGGTTGAATATCTGGGTTCAAAGATAATTTGTATGACTTTACTCTCATTCTGTATTGCATTAAGTTATCATAATCATAAGTATTACTATGAACGTCATGGTATATTCCACATACACGAAATTTCCCAAGTTTCTCAAGAATACCTTCAAGGATACAATCATTATAGTTGTTGTATGCAGAACCGCCCCCTTCCAAGTTTTATGAAGAAATCACAAAGCTGTAATAATAATAATAATAATATAACTCGATTTATTTGAGCGCCTAATATGATTGATAATCATCTCTAAGCGCTTCATGATTGTTATAACCCCGGTCATATATAGGATACAATGCAAACCCAACACACATTGTGTGCACCATCTTCACTCACTCCCTGGGGAGCATTTCTTCCAAGCGGCTCATGGGCATTGAGAAGAGCCTTCAACATAAAGGCTTTCACCTCATATACCGGGTCCCCATTAAATGTATACACCTGGGTAGAGAGCAAACTTGTGGATAAATTGTCTCTCCTGAAGGAACAAACGCGAGTGGGCAGGGTTCGAACTCGGGATCTCATGATCGGAAAGCGCGCGCTTTACCAATCTTTGCCACACACACTAAGCGATTGGTTTAAATTTATCATAATAAATCGTTGGTAACTCAACTAGCGTAGAACTTAGCATAGCGCAAGTGCAAAAATGGTGACGCACTCCTTCATTGACGACTCTGAGTCGAATGTTCCCTGTGTATCCATCAAGAGAACTGCAATCTGGAAAGGAGATAGATAGAGAAAGAGAATGGGAAAGAGGGGCGGGGGTTGAGAGCAGGAGGGGCGACAATGACAAAGATCGGAAGGTAGAGGGAAAAGAAGAACGAGGAGATAACACGTATGTATATTATTCATAGCAAGTGTAAAAAGGCCACAACATTATAAACGATGGACGAAATACAGCAAATAATGATACTGATCCACAAAGTCAAATTTTTTCAAATTCTGTTTTAAAAGACCACAGCGAAGTGCAACTGTTAGAGAATGCCATCAAGTCGGGACACAATCGGGAACCTGACAAAAACCTCTTTTACCAATAACGTTTTTTTATGAAAACAAGACTTTTCATATTTTATTATATTCAATTTGTATTTAATCAATCATCATGATACATTAAAGGGATAGTGGAGTTTTGGTAAAGAGGGTACAGTTTGGTCAAACTTCATTTTAGTGACCCAAAACCTGCACCATTACATTACAACCTAATATTTATAACTCCACCATGCTTGAAAGGAATTAAAAAATTAAAATAGGATAAGTAAAAACCCTGTTATCATTCAAAAATAGCTGTTAAAACTCAACAGGACGCTCTCTAAAAAACCTAGTTCGTTTCAAACATTTTAATAAAATATTGTGCATTATGATGTTTTGTTGAAATAGTGATTAGATATAGAGAGATAATCAACAACTATTTGAATACCTTTTTTGTAACTTTTTGAAAAGAAGAAGCATTAAAACAAAAATTAACGGCTGGTTCCAAATTATCGAATTATTGTGGGGCCATGGGCGTCGATCTGTCCATTGATACCCTATTCATCAGGGGGATGAATGAATAGATCATCCCCCCCCCCCCCTGTAAGTATCGACACCCATGGTGGGGCCCCACAATTATTACAATGGATATTTCAGCCATTTCTGAACGATTTTTATCAAATAAAGTTTTTATTCTGTGGTTCAAATTGTATGCTCTTTCAAATTTGACACCTCAGTTTTTCATTAACTCACAAAAAATATTTTGTGTTGCGCCATCTATACCAAAACTCAACAATCCTCTTTAACAATCTGCAAGAGATTTCGGGGAATGCAGGATTATACAAACACATATAACTAACATAAAGGGAAACGTTTATGAAGTCGAAACCAGTTATTACTACTGAAGAAGAAATGCAGTCTCTTTAATATATTGCGCCGTTATCAATGACGCGATATACCTCTTCACTGGATGGACATCACAAATCCATCGGTGTCTGTAAATTCATCGGAAATCACAGTCCGTTCACAGAGAAATATCTCGCTCCCACGCCACAAATTCTGTTGTTTCTCGTTCGGAGCGCCCCCGCCACTGAATCCCGTCAGACCCTCATCTTCTCCTCCAAGCTACATCACCATGATCATGCACATTGTATGAATCATGGCTCTATAATAAGATTTATTTGAAGAAAAAAAAATCTAACTGGTAACTAAAGCTAATTATAGACACCAGAACCCGGGGGGTGGGGGGGTACTCAGATTATAGTCGGAACGGGGGTGTGCGGCTGAGACCTCCAACCCATACCCACATCTAAGGGTCCTTTTGTGAAAAATGGACCATGTCTAAGGATTTTTTTTCGCCTGCGGCGCATGTTTTGGGTGTATTTCCCGCAAATTTTGTGGTTTTAAGTTAGCGAGCGTAACGAGCTTGAAAAATTTTGCAATTTCACATCGGCAAATCCAAAAATCCCGTAAGGATTTTTTTTGATGAAAAGGGGACCCATGTCTAAGGATCTTTCTTGAAAAAGTCACCCTTCCCAGCGGCACATCCCCGTATACCCAATATACGTGAGTACCCCCCCCCCCCCCCCACCCCCCCCCCCCGGGCACCAGAAGTGTGTGTTGTGTGTGTGTTTGGAGGTTGGGGCATTCCCATCCCCCAAAATTTGGGTGTGCATGCGATTTCGCCCCAAGAGATCCCCGATGCAAATATACGCGCCTCTCCTTGCCACCCAATATTCTAAAATTAATGAAGACTTTTTGTGTATAATGAGAATTAGGGCGATATAGAGGATATTCACGAAAATGCAACTATTAGTCTTCTTTATTATTTTGTTTGCTCATTTTGATAATGATGAAAACCAGCCTATATGTCATGCTAGGGCTAATTATTTTGTGACTAAGTAAACATAAGTGTTATGCATATTTGTTAACTTATTATTTTACCAAAATACGTAACAAGATTTTTTTATAAAATACTACTATTTCTACTACTACTACTACACTACTACTACTACTACTACTACTTCTACTACTACTACTACTACTACTACTACTATCTACTACTACTACTACTTCTACTACTACTACTACTACTACTACTACTATTATTATTATTTTTTTAATTATTTATTATTACTACTACTACTACTACTACTATTATTATTATTTGTTTTAAAATTATTTATTATTACTACTACTACTACTACTTCTACTATTATTATTATTATTATTACTACTACTACTACTACTAGTAATACTACTAATACTAATATTACTAATAACAATAATAATAATAATTTTAAAGATAATAATAATAAAATAAGACACCTACAATTTTCTTGAGATATCGAATGAAGAAGTCGAGGAGGAAAGTACTTTCCTTGCGGAAGCGCCCGCTACGGAGATGATGCAGATCTTCTTCGTCTGATCCTGGAGTTATGCAGTAAGTCCCGGAGTCCGAGTCACCATCAAGAACGAATGAGCGGTCCTCTCTGCACCTGTTCAATGATGCAGACTGGCTCGGCGCGATCACGGATGAGCCAAACATCATGATGCGCTTAAGGCTAGCTTCCTCCTATAGATTTAAAATAATGTTTAGCAATTTACAAAAGTGCGTTATCTTCAAGGTTATTAAAGCAGCACTGTATTGAAGTATGTTTTTGCATGTGTGTTTGTGTGTGTGCTTGTTCTGTTTGTGGATAAATACAGATAAGATGGATAAATGAGAGTACTTCCCATGGCATATGAAAAGAGGGATATATAAAATCTATAGTTTATAATATTATCCAAATCCCAATTGTAATAAATATAATTTTACTCACTGTCTAAAATGGATAAGATTCTAATTTACATTCACACAAGAATATACACATAATATACAACTTGTTTCTGTCTAATAATTACTAAGTACTTTACCCAATGCTTTCCAGTCACTATACCGTATACCAATATTTTTATGTTGGGTTGAATTGTTATGACATCAATCGCATTATACTATAACATAAATCGAGGTGCTCAAATTGAAGTTGCTGTTCTCGTGAGCTGATCAAGCAATGTTTATTATTATATGACGCGTATCATGCGTAGTGTCTTTGGTATAGGCCAGTCGTCAAGACTAAAATGTATAATTATTACTTGCTCAATTTGTACGTGCTACCACCACGGCTAGATCGATGCGCGGGGAATACCCGATGGAAAATCTCCAATGGAAAGTCCCCTCGAGTGGCCGCATTACGTATTCGGTGAAAGGGGGATTCCCCCCTTTTTCGGGAAGATTTATAGGGCATGACTCGTGTTGGGCATATTTATCAGGTCTATGGGTATAAGTTGTTATAACGGGTATATGTGTATCGGTGGATAGGAGGTTATAATTATAAGGTTAAATAGATACTTTGTTGTTCATGTGTATTTCTGCATGTGATCTGATATATAACCACTGAGCATGGATAGTACTAGGTTTTAAAATTCCGTGGTAATAAACGAATGTCATAATAATTGCAACTCAATTCACTAACTCTGTACACAGTAATATATTCGGGTAAAATCATGTCACATTCGGGCAAACTCAAGTCACATTAAGGCAAACTTAAGCATGCTGTTGTTGTTGTTGTTTTCGTTGGTGCTTGTCAGTTGTCAAGATGGGAGGATGCAAGGGGCTCGATTTCTTCTCGCCATTAGGGGGATGATTCGTCATTTTGACCATCTCTGGCGAGGGAGCGAGCGAACAACCCAGCAGCGTGCCCGGGGTTTTTTTTATGGCTGAGGGGGGGGGGGGGGGGGGTTTAGGGGGCCCCAAAGCTTTTGAATTCAGCTGTTTAGAATTGGAAGCATCATGTTATGAAGGTGGGCTTTATCCAAGATGAACTTTAGCCTAATAAATACATATATTGCAAGCATCCAGATGGAACCCTGATAGAATAAGCCAAGGATACCCACATTGGGAAAGCTTATTGGGGGGTCCCAGGGGGCGGAGCCCCCGAAGCTTTGGATTTGTATATCCAGATATAAATCTGTTGTCTATATGTAAATATAGAGTTAACTATTCTTTAGTTAATTGGCTTCTGATTTAGCTGGTTTAGAGATTGGACGATTAGTAAGTGTATACATTGCAAGCTCCTGCTATGATGAGGGCACTGTCCAAGTATGGATGAATTTTAGTCTGATAGATAAATACTGTCGATTGCAATCAATCTGATGGAACCCTGAAGAGAATAAGTCAAGGGATACCCACATTGGAAAGCTTATTGGGGGTCCAGGGGGCGAAGCCCACCGGAAGCTTTAGGATTTGTAATATCCAGAAATACAATTAAACTATTGAATAGTTTAGCTCAATTTTAGTGAGCGAAGCGCAGACGCACAGTGGGCCAGGATCGCCTGAAAGTTTGCCAAGAGAGAAGTCCTGAATAAAACTATTTAATGAGTACAAGGCTGGGACTGGGTCAAATAACCTTAACTGGGGGTTCCAGGGCAGAGGGCGTCGATCCGTTTTTTGATATTGGGGAGGGGCAACATTTTTTTTTTTTTTTTCCCCAGAGTGGACCACTGAGAGAGCTAAAAGCCCCACATTGGCATGCCCGGAAGTTTTATTATGCGCTCATTGAAGTGTTCCTTCATGGCTCGAAGACCTGATTTTTATTTTAGGGGGGAGGGGGGGGCACTCACATTTTGGACAATAATGGGGGTCCAGGGGTCCGGAGCACCCCAGAAGCTTTTAAGATTTCAGACATTTGCAACTCCTATCATGTGTGTTAAAATTGTATAAAATAGTGAACCTATACTCGTAAACGTATTTTTAAAGGGCATAGCGAGGAAAAGATTGAGCCCTTGCATGAGATGGATCCACGTGATCCTAGTATACTATACAGCCATCGATATAATATAGGGCATTGGGCTCCCATGAAACTAAGCAAGGGCGTCAACAACTTCTCAAAATTGAAGGGGAGACATTGCGAGGAAAGCGAAGCGACCGAGCGGGGTGAGGGTGTGGGAGGGGGTGTCCCCCTCCCAACAGTAGTGGGAGCTTTTGTATTTTGGGGCGTGAAATTGTGCGATTTGTTGCACACCTGAGACAGAAATGTCACGTAATATGAAGTATATAAGTATGGGATTCAAATATACATAATTACAAAGGGAGGGGGACAATCTTCACCCACTTTCAAATGTGGGGGACATGATAATTATTCCAATATGATTTGCGTTCAGCGCATATGGGAACCGAATGACTGAAAGATATATTTCAGATTATTTTATTTTCTGTCTATTCATCTATAGTTGAGGGTTTAATTAACTTCGTTTGAAGTCGTGTGTTTGAAAATTACACTGCCCAAACACATTTCGAAATGTGAGTTCCCGCGACAACATGAAACTTGCAATATGAGAAAACTGTTGTGCGCCGCGAAGCGCGCGTGCAAAATCTTAGATATACAGTATCTTTTCAAACTAGAAAACGGCTATTTGAAGATTAATTATTGATAAATGTGTCTTTCCCCTCTTTGGCATTATATCACTTGCTTGTTTTCTTCCTCATTTTCGGAATTATTGGGGGGGGGGGGGGGCGAAACGATCATGTTCGCCCCCCAATATTTTCATTGGGGGGGGGGGGAGATCGACGCCCCTGTTCCAGGGGGGCAGCCCCCGGAAGATTTTGGATTTGGGCAGGTTTAGCATTATCAAAAAGTGGTTTAAAGAAGAACAACTTCCATTCATGAGATGGGTGGCAATGCTTCTTAATTTTAATGTTATTATATATTTTTGAACCCCAAATATTGGGGGGGGGGGGGGTGGGGGTGATGAATACAGGCCATCCCCCAACCTGAAATACTTTGGGGGGATATATCCCCCCCCCCCTCACCCCCCATCCCTCCGTGATCGACGCCCCTGGGAGTGATGGTACCATGCAATTGGAAGGATAGTAGGCCTATATATTCGAGCAACAGACCTCATCCCCGGGTAAAAGTTTGCCCGGCCGTAAGTCCATGCCCCCCATGTCTCCCCTCATGTCGCCCCCCCCCCCCCCCCCTGTGTTGTGAGTTTACTGGATATACCACTATATCAATGCAGACAACAAACACCAATGCAGGGCATACAATTTTGTTCCCTATAACAAAGTACAGTCAGATAAAGGAGGTGGCAATTGTAGTTGTGCACAGCTAGCTACAATAATTCATATACATGGCCCCCTGCTTTGGGGTATTTTGGTCACACCGACTCACTTTTTGTTAGTATTTTGTATGCCGCCCAGACAAATTAAATGTATGCCATTTATGACATTGATTTGTTAATGTATTTTGAATTCGTTAATTGCATTGTTAAATAACCCCCACCCTGATTGACAGTGAGTGCACAATAGCTTCTAATTCAGTACTTGGCATTGAAATAAGTCGTCAGGCACTCATTTTCATATCCACGCGTCACAAACATGTACCTATAATAATTATGCCTGCCTTCCTATATAATGTGTATAGTGTACTGCAAGTTTGTCAATTGTGCATCATTAGGGGAATACCGGCTTATATGGGTTATTCTTTCATAATATGATGTATCTTTACATACACCATATGACCATATACATTTCGGAGATTATTGTCTGTAAGTAAAATTTATTCAAAATGTCCCATAGCAATGAAATAATTAATCAAGGAAAAAAAGAAAAAAAGAGACCATTGTATTCTAGTATTTTTTATTGCAGCACTATTATCATTGCAAAGGCGAACAATTGATTGAATTATTGTATATACATTCACATAATTATACAAATCATCATACATAAATCTTTACAAATACAGTTCGTACAAATGCAGACCGCAATTTAGCTTTTCAAAAATTAATAACAAAATAAACAAGTTGTGACTGCATACCCTGAAATTTTTACCTATAGTAATTTCCAACATTTGTTTAGTATATGTCACAATATTAAATCCGTCATTATTCTTTAGACATTGATGAACGCGAAACCTGTTAACTATAGGTTCCCTTTTATATATTAAATTTCAACTGCTGAGCTATTTATTCGCACACTAAACATTATAATAGCCTCTATAAGTCCTAGCTTGAGACAAACAAAGGCAGAGTTAACTACACACGGCCATTTTTTACAACAAATTTTACTGCCTTATTCATAGATATTACATTCAGTTGATATGCTAGGAATAATTCCTAATAGCTTGATATCTTGATTAGATATCATACCATTCTTTTTATTAAGATTGTGTAGGGCATACCTTGTGAGTTGAGTATAAAGCAAAACATAGATACCCTATACAAACGAAAACTTTGCATCGCTAAACCATGGCGGCATCAGAATTACAAATTAAGTATCATAAAAAACAGTGTGCAGTATCATTTGTATTGCATTAATATACAATAGTATTATATGGATATACTCCCAATTTGAAGGATAATTATTTACAAACAGGAATGATTGAAATTATTCATAGGCTATAGTCCGATATAATCATGAATGTTACCTTTGCGAAACTCTACTAAAATGATTATGTGCATTATTATTAAAGTTCATACTGTTCATACATTATATCACTTATATCGTTCTACTGAATAATGTGACAGTTTTAAGTCAAATGTTGGCTTCATCATGACATGCCCCATAATTGTTTGCTCTCATTATTACAATACTTGTATATATATACAAACTATATATTCAATGTTACAGATTATATTATTATTAATAATACTAAATATATTACTCATTGCGGATATAGTATCGGAAATAATATCGCTAGTGATATTCGTTTGTCTCGCAATGTATGGTCAACAAGGCAGGAGGCGTCGATCCGTTTTTGCGATTGGGGGCGAAATTAGAAAAAATTCCAGAGTGACCACTGAGAGAGCTAAAAGCCCCACACTGGCATGCATGCC